>JAQFVV010008709.1:0-24343 GCA_028023455.1 Epiperipatus broadwayi | reverse complement strand
TAATTAAATTTTATTTATTAAATTTAGTAAAAGATTCACATACATTAAGTGATCAGGTGACAAATTCAAAATATTTTAAATCATAATAATAGGAATATTTAATGTTTCTTAGAGGTAGCTGTAAAAAAAATAGAAAACAAGCTTTTTCTCCCTTTTTAGTAGTTTTATTTGGAAAAAGAACAGCAAACAAGAAATAATTAAGATTTCTAAAAGTTGTTTATCAATTAATTAAAAAAGAATAGCATTTTTTTCTGGCTAAAGAAATGAAATGTTTTCCAAATTAATGTATAAATATGATTATGTATTTTTCAAATAATCAAGAAAAGACAACAATAGTAATTTAAGATGATCATTTTTTGAAGAAATTAAGTGTGTTTTTCAAAATAATGTATAAATAGAATGTTATGTTTTTTTCAAGTAATTAAAAAATATACAACCACAACTGTTTGGAATTTTTATCTGGGGAGAAATAAAGTTTGTTTTCAATTAGATATAAATAGATTATTTTGAGAAAAAAAGATAATATTTTTGTAAAAATTATTGATCAAAAATTAATACTGTCATTTCTGAGATAAATATGTGATTGAATGGAATTGATATCAGAGTTGGTTTTCAAAGAATAAAATATAGAGTAGCAGTTCAGCTGCAGTAAAGTGAAAAGTGAGAATTTTTAATGTGGTAATCAGAAGCTACATTGATCTCACTCTTAGTTATTTTTATTAAAAAAATTTTTGAACAGCAGAATAACAGAATGAAGCTTACAAAAAACATGTATTAAACTTTTTCTAAAAACTGAGCATTACTAATTTTACTAATTTTATCAAAGGAATGCAGGAGAAGGAAAATACCCTTGTGGAAAACTTTCAAAAAGTTTTATATATTAATCCATTCCATAATATAACTGACTCACCTTTTTGACAAGGGAATTATTAAATGGAAAATTTGGAGCTACGAGAAGAAAAGATTAAATGAAACTTTTAATAAAAATAATTATTAAACTGGAAACTTGAAACTACCAGAAAAAAAGCTAACCTGAAAAATAAATAATTGTTAAATTGAAATTTATGTTAATCTGAAATTCAAAGACTTCCTAAACTAAAACTTGGATACAAAAAAGTACAATTAATGAAATAACTTTTAATGGAAAGAATTATTAAACTGCAAACCTCTACTAATCTGGATTGGAATATGTATTAAACTGGAAATTTGGAACTATAAGAAAAAAGCTAATCTGAAAAGAAATAATTGTTGAACTGAAACCTGTAACTACAAAAGATAGACTTAAAGAAAGAAAATTCATGATATAAACAAAAATGAAGTTTTGTAATGTATACAAGTTTACATTTATAATTCTTATCTTATAGAGAAAATAGTAATTAGAGATATTGCATATATTTTTTATTATTAGTTGTTTTGTTGAAAATTTGTTTTTTTATTAAATTAAATATGTAGAGCATCCCCATTTTCAACGAAAAAAGGGATGGAAAGCTTAAATTAAAATTATTTTTTTATTGTGGAATATTTTTAAGAATCTGATTATTGTAGAGAAATAACCCATTTAGATTAAACATTAATTTAATTAGGAAGAATAAAATAGAAATAATAATTATTTGTTAAATAAAATCACATGTATTATATTAAATTATGTGTATAACTTTAGGATTTGCCATCTTTTATTTGTTAGTTAACTTTATTAAATAATTATTAAAAAATATAATTTCTAAAAATATTTTTTGAAGTCTTTATTCTTCTAGTGATCTGTTCTGTGAGTTAGCAGTGTGTGCGACTGATTTCATCATAACTATGCTTTAAAGGGACTTGTGAGTTTATTCTAGTAAAGTTATTTAGTATTAAATTTTTTATACATGTGTATGTTTCCTTGTTCACAATGGCAGTTTCTAAGATACTTGTGATGCCAAATTAGTTTCAGACAGTAATAATATATATTATAAAGATCCAAAGATATGGAGACTTGATGTAATCTCCACTACAGGGCACCACTAGAAAACCTAGAAAATTTATAAAGTAGGCAGATACATAAGTAAAAAAAAAATTTTTTTTTTTTATTTTATTTTATATATTTTGATTCCGGTTCGTTAGCCCATTGTCACTAGCTCAATGGACCAGCAGAGATTTATATTTCATAAATTCTTATCTAAGAATAATTTTTAAAAAAAGAATAAAATAAGCCACTGCCAGTAATTAACATATAAACATTTATTTATGCACATATAAAATATTTAAAATTATTTTAGTATCAGTTTACATTTTAAAATTTAATTTACATTTTTAACTTTGATTTTAATTTACATTTTAATTTTTATAAATTTACATTTTAATTTTTATAAGTTCACATAGTTGGATTTATAAAGCTTGTTTTATAATGCTGAGTATAGATCGGTTACATAAATTACACAGTTAACAACATTTCAAAATAAACATAAACGATCAAAATATAAAATCATTGGTGGAATTGCAGAGGGAAATTTATAAGAAATCCAATGGCATTTATCGTAAGATGCCGCATTAACACCAATAACTTAAAAGACATCCGAATAAATACATTTTAGATACTCACCGTAAGGTATCATTATTTACCGAATGTCTATATATTTTGATCAAATATGAAAATCAAAAACACAATTAATTGATAACGAATCCATGCAATGTCCATACCCAACTTAAATTTAATGCATTTTTATATAGAGTGTCTTCCGAGTATGAATAGACTACATAGATTTGCATTTGAAAGAAAATATTCTATCCTTATTTAACCTTAGGCCAAAAGTTCGCAGTCAAACTAATGTCAATTCATCTGATATATCAATGCATTCAATGTAATACGAAATACGGCAGCACAAAAGGTTAAGAGAAGAAATTGCCTCTCATCAGATAGGAATACTACAACTATCTGACAAGAAGAGCAATAAAAAAACTCCATAGGAAAGGACTGTGGTCATTTTGCCGACTTATGAATCACATTCCATAGGCCAAAAAAGGAGTGTGTGAGCGTATAACGAGATTCTGCCTGAAGCGAATCTCGTACTACATCTAATAATTACATCAATATATCCAATCCATTCACCTAATTTAACTACGAAACAAACAACCTAAGATTACCCTCCCTAATATAACTTTACAAATCTATATAGCCATTCATGCCCGACTTAAGTTTAACATTTATATAATAAAAATTAGCGAAAAACAAAAATCCTAAATAAACTTAAAAGAACCAAAAAAATAAATGGAAATGATTTTACAAAAGAAATACATCAAATTAAAATTACTTATTAATAAATAAAGTTGGTCAGATAGGATTCTACTTCAATTATTTTAAAGATGGAACAAGTTTTAGAATTAAAGTTCTTATTGTTTAGTATACTGGAATTTTAGAAATATATTTAAAGCTTAGAGTTCAAAACTTTTAAAACATTCCTTTTTATCCATTGCTTGTCATTTGAACATGAATTCCCATGCTGTCCTAAAGAGATTGGTAGTCTGTTGGCCATTTTATTTATTCATCCGGAAGTCTTTTACTCTAGCTGGTCCTCAATGTAGAAAATGATAGTTCATTTCTCTTTCTTTCTTAGCAGAACTGAAGGGATTGAAGAGTGCATCTTTTCAATCCCTTCTCCTTCAACTCAACACTAATACATATCACCACTGCTGTCATACATCTCTGTCTCTAAATTTTATTCACTCACTTTTTATAGTAGCCTTTCAGATCCAGTGGACATTATGTCACAATGATGTGATGGTTTTTTTGGTGAGGTCCGATTCCATTGTTTTTCTCCTCTCCTATCTGAACATTGCTTATACATTTTAAATGCCCGAGGGCTAGTTTACATTTAACTAATTAAAACAATCATTTCCATTTTCTGATTAATTAATGTATTTTCCAAACTTAAAGATATATTTTTATCTCTAAATTTTTTTGAGTTTTTGTTTTTAAAATACCTTTTCTATTTTTAATAAAGTTTTATTTTAATATTTTTTTTTCATCTGTGAGATTTATATATATATATATATATATATATATATATATATATATATATATATATATATATATATGAGTTTAGTATAGAATTTTAATTTTCAATTTTTAATTCTTAAAAAAAAGTTTTATTTGCGAACTTTTTTTTTCATGTTTAATAATAAAAAACAATGTAACGTACGTATGTGTCTGTTACAATATATATATATTGATACAAAGATTTTCATGGATTGCATATATAAAAGACATTTTGTGCATTCATCTGTGTTAAAAAAATTAAATATTGATATTAAATTTTTGCTAATAGTGGAACTTTAACATTTTTTTTCAAATCAGTGATTGTAGCACCTTTACAACCATCTTTCTACATTTTATCACCCAATGGATGACTTATGTGATCAAGTTCAAATGTCAGTATATCAATAATTAAATTTTTAATATGGATAATACTGCAAAATGTTTTATACATATATGTGTGTGTATGTGTGTGTGAGGAAGATAGGTCAAATGTATGTAGTGATCATGTGTGTATAAGAGATGAGGTGACTTATGTATATGCATAAACAATATTGAATCAATTATTTTATAATTCTTAAATATTTTTAAATCTGTAAAATAATATAATATTTATTATGTTAAAAAAAAAAATAGCAGTTTTGTCATTTCTTGGGTTTAATAAATTCTTTAAAAAAAGTCATTATAAGAAATGTTTCCTTTTTTTATATAGCAAACATTTTTATAGCCTGATAAAATGTAATAAAAAATCAATTTTTAATCTTCCAAATTTACTTAGATGAATAAATAATAAATTATGATTGACTAATTTTAATTTTTTTAGAAAGAAATAGAACACAATTTATTCCTCACTTAATGGAAACATATCTAAGAATTATTTTTAAAAAATTCTGAAGTTTATTTTTTTATTTAATAAAATGTAAATTCTTTTAAGGATTTTATGAGATAATTGACATACTATACAAAATAAAATAAGATTATAAAAAAACCATGTTTTTATAAAAAGAAAATTTATTCCCTTTATTTTATAAAAAAAAAAAGTCTTGAAAAAGTGTCTTTCATGCTAAGTAAGTAAACCTTTAAAAAATAAAAATCCTTGAAAAAAGGGAGAATACACATAATCCAAAATAGAATAATATGCATAAGTGCTTACTTTAATAATGAACACTATTACAATTTTTTTAAAGATATGGAATTGCAGTAGAATTTATGTTATTTATCTCTGGATTTATATATACAAAAATTAAAATTATGTATATTTAAAATAAAATGTTTAAGTTAGTAGTACCCTAATGAATAGTAAAGAAAAAAATGATATGTCAGTAAACTTACATTAGGTCTTATAGAAATAAAAGAATAATAAAAGCTATTAAACAAGATTGTCAATAGAATATTTAGTTAATGATTCCACTTTAATACAGAAATGAAGGCATAAAAATGAACTTCTTTGAATATATTTTTCAATAGTAATTGTCTGCACTAGGGTTCTTAAAAAGCAATGAACATTTTTGAAAAGCACTGGTTGATTAAGAAATGTTACCAAAATAATTGTTTTTTACTACAAAATTTAGAGAAACAAATTCTTTTATATACAATTTCTTTTATAAAATAATTATATAATTTTATTTTAATTGTGGTTATATTTACTTTATTATTATAATAAAAGTAAAGTGTGCAGGAAAAATTATTATTGCTGATATTTGTTTTTAATTTTTATATGTAAATAGAGAGATTATTTTTGCAAAAATTAGTTAAGGTTTTAATATTAAGTAACAGTCTTCTTAAATTACTAAGTTATAAGTGTGTGAAAGCTATAAATTCTTTATTTTATATATTTGTGTAGAAAGGAATAGAATTTTTTTTCTCAGATCATTGTCATTATTATTACAAGGCTCTTATTTAATAAATAATAAGATTAGATAGACCACACTTGAAAATTTTAGCCTTGGAATTATTTCATTATTGTTTTTTTGTTTGTTTGTTATTGTTTGTTTTATTTAAAAAATTAATCAATTAATTGTTAAAAGAACTTGCATATAAAATGGATTTAAGCTTGGTGTTTTATTTTGATGTGTACTTATACCATAAAAATGATTTCCAAATTCTTCTGATTAAAATAGTAAAATCATATTTACTTTTAGATTTCAAACTTGTCTTATTTAAATTATTACCCTATATTATCCTCCAATTAAAGGAATCAAGTCTAGGAGATAACTGGTAAAGTCTAAGATAATCCATCATTTACATATTTCTACTTGCTGTTGCTTGTGTAAAAATAAAGTAATATTCATTGTTTATGAGTAATAATCTTAAATTAATTGCAACTGGAAATTAATGACATCAAACTTCTGAAATATAAGTTCAAACATTCACACAACTAAATATGATTATTAATTTGGGAAAGAGGAACTTTAATATTTCATAATTAAATGTACTGAGATGTAAAATTTTATTTAAGAAAAATGTATATGGTTTACTGCAGGAATATTAATTACATCCTACTAGTCAGTGACATAAGATGACATTCTTCATTTTTTTATTATATTTATCACAATTAAGTCTACTACTGCTTACATGTTTATTATTCATTAGCTCAGAGAATATATAAGTTATTGTAAATAAATTAATTATTTATTTGGCTAATAATTTAGATTGGCTTTATGGATAAGATCATCCATTTTGATTATTAGTTAAAGAATGCCAATTTTAAGAAAATGTTACATCTGACTTTGTTCTAATAGATGTGTTGATTCATCAATTGCAAAGGGTCTTGCCAATATGAAGGATAGAACTTATTTCATCTGCATTCAAGTCATGTGAATACTATCAAATTCTGTTGTTATATAAATATCCACAAGATAAGAGAAAGTTATAAAAATAATTGTTTCTGAATAATTACTTAATTGTTGGTTATCTAACTGATAGCAGTTTGAAAATGTCAACTTTTCATATATATATATATATGAAAAAACAAATACAAGTTAATCACATAACCTGCTATCACTTGTTATTTATGTCCAAAAGATGGCGCTATACCAAAACCGCCGAACAAGTGTAAGATTTGTTTTACATAAACGAAAAAAGAGTCAGAAATTAACTACCTCTTTCATTTGCTCACTCCCAGATCAGCTGATTTCAAGCTGGTTTGCTATCCTCAGTGGGAGATAGAGTATAGAAACTTTCTATACTCTATCTCCCACTGAGGATAGCAAACCAGCTTGAAATCAGCTGATCTGGGAGTGAGCTAATGAAAGAGGTAGTTAATTTCTGACTCTTTTTTCGTTTATGTAAAACAAATCTTACACTTGTTCGGCGGTTTTGGTATAGCGCCATCTTTTTGACATATATATATATATATATATATATATATATATATATATATATATATATATATGTAGTATTATTTCCAGGTGTTTACATGTAATAAAAATATATAATAACTTAATAGCTGACATTTCAGTACAATAACAAATACTTTCCTCAGAGCTTCTTCTTTTATCTAATTATAAGAATGTATGTGGTGAGATTTAAAATTATTATTTTTTTCTTTTGTTATTTTTGCCTCGTTCTTAAATTTTATTGGTTGGAAAGTTTTAAAAAATATATTTTATTCTCCAATAGCCTTATCCAAACATTATTAATTTTCTTTAATTCACATTGTGTGTGCACTTAGGCCTTTTAAAAATCTCTGTAGCTTAGCTTTCCTTAGCAGTCTCTGGTCATATTGTTCAATTTTTGCCAGAATATGGAGTTTATTAACATTGATGTCAAAGTTTGTTAATTTAATGTATGAATAAATGACAGATGAATTAGATTTTTCTCTAACTGCCAAAATGTGTTATTGCTTTATGTTTATTCTACAATTGGTCTGTCCAATATATGAGTGTAAACAAACTCCACATACAATTTCATTATACATTATGAGATTCCAAAGAAATGTTATCTTTAGGGCATGAAAATATTTTATTAATTTTTATAAATGTAGTGTAAACTGTGTGAATATTATTTTTCTTTCATTTTATCAGTTACTCTCTTTATATGTGGCAGAACAGTCTTAATTTTTGAAGTATCAAAATCTTTTTTCTTATTATATAGATACATCCTATTAATAATTCTGTGGTCAAAACATTAAATTAACAAACCATGACACCAATTTTAATAAAACACATGTCCTGGTACAAATTAAACAATATGAGCAGAGATTGCTAAGGGAATCTATAGAGATTTAAAAAAAAAACCTAAGAGCATAATATGAATTAAAGAAAATTAACAATATTTGAAAAAAGTTATTGAAGGATGAAATATTTTTTAAAACTTCTCAACCAATAAAAATTAAAAATAAGGAGAAAAAAAATAACAATTTCAAATCTCACCTTACACATTCTTATGATTTGAGAAAAAAGAAGCTTTGAGGAAAGTATTTGTTATTGTACTGAAATGTCAGTTTATATAGCTATTATATAATTTTATTACAAGAAATGTCCCAGAAATAATACTATGAATTCAGTTATCTATGAGAATATTAGAATATATATATATATATATATATATATATATATATATATATATATATATATATGATCAATGGATGGAACTTACCAATATCTCCGTATAAGCTTTGTTTACATAAAATTCTGAGAGACAGAATTCAATATCTCTTTCAGTTGTCTCCACATTATCAGCTGATTTCAAGCTAATTGGCTATCATCAGTGAAGAGTAGTGACCAGAAACTAGATCTAAACACTGACTCTAAACCTCAGCATTTATGAAAAATGTTACTGTCATATTGCAAGCGCAATTTTTTTAGAAACATAAATATCTTCAAATCCAGTCAAACAAACTAAGCAGCTATATGGATCTGAAATTGGTTCAGTTTTACCACATAGTAAAAGCCTCTGCAATATATATTATTGCAAAAACATTCAAAGGTACATTTATGATAAACAAAACAAGTCAAAAATTTCATAAACTTGCTTATATCTTGCATATAATGATCAATAGATGGAACTTTACCAGTATCTCCGTATAAGCTTTGTTTACATAAAATACTGAGTGAGACAGAATTCAATATCTCTTTCAGTTGTTTCCACCTTCAGATAAGCCAGTTTACAAAATTTATGATTTGTTTTGTTTATCATAAATATACCTTTGAAGGTTTTTGCAATGATATATATTGCAGAGTCTTTTAGTATGTGCTGAAACTGAACTGATTTCAGACCCGTATACCTGCTTAGTTTGTTTGGCTGAATTTGAAGATATTTACATATCTAAAAAATTCATGCTTGCAAACTGACAGAAACATGTTTCATAAATGCTGAGGTATAGAGTCAGTGTTTAGATCTAGTTTCTGGTCCCCACCCTTCACTGATGATAGCCGATAGATGGAGACAATTGAAAGAGATATTGAATTCTGTCTCACTCAGTATTTTATGTAAACAAAGCTTGTATGGAGATATTGGTAAAGCTCCATCTATTGATCACTATATGCAAGCTATAAGCAAGTTTATGAAATTTATGTCTTGTTTTGTTTATCATATATATATATATATAAAATACATATTTTGCGGGTTCATCCGTGTTAAAAACTTTTAATATTAATATATTGACATTTTGACTTGATCACACAAGCCATCCACAGAGTTATAAAAGGTAGAAAGATGGTTGTAGAGGCACTACAATTACTGATTTGAATAAAATGTTAAAATTCCACCAATAGCAAAAAATGTTAAATTTTAGGAATGTTTTTTAAAAAAATCTTTCCAAATAGGATGAAGTTTGCATGTATCATCTCGCTTATTGATACAATCTGGCCTTTTAAGTATCTCAATGGCTTCTCTAATTTTGCATTGGTAGAGATTATCACATCTGGATATGATCCTGGTACTAGAAAAATCAATTTTATGACCTGAATCTATAGTATGGAGTGAGAGTGCTGATGATGATGAGTGTTGTCTAACTGCATTAGCATGCTCATCTCTCCTAACACTGATGCGATGATTACTCATACCTATGTAAGAAGCTTTACAATTTTTACATGAGATTTGATAGACACAATGAAATTCAAGAGGGATTGAATCCTTAGGCTTGGTTATTATATTGCTGATCTTTTGATGAGCAGAAAATGCTGTATCTATATTATAGCGTTTTAATATACGTCCGATACTGTCTGTAGTTCCTTTTCCATATGGAACACAAATTCTAATAGCTGATTTATCATCTTTTTCTTTCCTATTTTGTCTATTTTGGACTTGAAATAAGGCTTTTTTTTATAAATTTGTAATTATAACTATTTGCTAATAAAACACTATTAATATGATTTATTTCTTCTTTTAGATGTGTCTCATCGGAAAGGTTAATTGCTCTATTTAAAAGAATTTTGGCTACAGAAACTGTCTGAATTGGGTGATGATGAGAATGGAAATGCAAATATCTGTCTGTGTGTGTATCCTTTCTGTAAATAAAAAAAGATAAACTATTTGGTGTTCTGGTGACTCGAACATCAAGAAAAGGGAGTTTTCCATCAGACTCTGTCTCCATTGTAAATTTAATATGAGGATGCATATTATTTAAATGTAAGAAAAAATCATCTATTTTTTCCATGTTGCCATATGACAAAAGTTTCATCTATGTATCTGAGCCAAATGAGAGGTTTTAAAGATGATGATTCTAAAGCACGAGTTTCTATATATTCCATGAATAAATCAGCTATTACTCCTGAGATAGGCAAGCCCATAGGAGTACCAAAAACTTGTCTGTAATGTTGTCCATTGTATACAAAATATGTATTTAAGAGACAATGTTTAATTAAAGCAATAATATGTTCTGGTAAATTGCAACATTGTGAGATTATATTTAAAGCTTCATCAATTGGAATGTTTGTAAACAAAGACACGACATCAAAACTGACCAGAATGTCATTAGCATTAATTTTTAAATTTTTTAAAACAGAAATAAAATGAAGAGAGTTTTTTAATATATGATTTAATAGATGGGATTGTAGGTTTAATGAAATCTGATAAGTATCTGGCTAAAATATGAGTTGGAGAACCTATGGCACTTACTATTGGATGAAGGGAGTATCTGGTTTGTGAATTTTTGAAGTCCATAAAATTTTGGACAGACACAAGATTTTTCACGAGGATTATTTTATTTTTTATCTCCGTTTCAATAGGTGATTTATTAATAATAGCTTTTGTTTTTTTCCAAATATTACAAAAGCTATTATTAATAAATCACATATTGAAACGGAGATAAAAAATAAAATAATCCCTCGTGAAAAATCTTGTGTCTGTCCAAAATTTTATGGACTTCCAAAAATTCACAAACCAGATACCCCCCTTCATCCAATAGTAAGTGCCATAGGTTCTCCAACTCATATTTTAGCCAGATACTTATTGGATTTCATTAAACCTACAATCCCATCTATTAAATCATATATTAAAAAACTCTCTTCATTTTATTTCTGTTTTAAAAAGTTTAAAAATTAATGCTAATGACATTCTGGTCAGTTTTGATGTTGTGTCTTTGTTTACAAACATTCCAATTGATGAAGCTTTAAATATAATCTCACAATGTTGCAATTTACCAGAACATATTATTGCTTTAATTAAACATTGTCTCTTAAATACATATTTTGTATACAATGGACAACATTACAGACAAGTTTTTGGTACTCCTATGGGCTCACCTATCTCAGGAGTAATAGCTGATTTATTCATGGAATATATAGAAACTCGGGCTTTAGAATCATCATCTTTAAAACCTCTCATTTGGCTCAGATACATAGATGACACTTTTGTCATATGGCAACATGGAAAAAATAAATTAGATGATTTTTTTCTTACATTTAAATAATATGCATCCTCATATTAAATTTACAATGGAGACAGAGTCTGATGGAAAACTCCCTTTTCTTGATGTTCTAGTCACCAGAACACCAAATAGTTTATCTTTTTCTATTTACAGAAAGGATACACACAGAGACAGATATTTGCATTTCCATTCTCATCATCACCCAACTCAGATAGTTTCTGTAGCCAAAACTCTTTTAAATAGATCGGAAGAGCTTTCAGATGAGACACATCTGAAAGAAAAAATAAATCATATTAATAGTGTTTTATTAGCAAATAGATATAATTACAAATTTATAAAAAAATCCTTATTTCAAGCCCAAAATAGACAAAATAGGAAACAAAAAGATGATAAATCAGCTATTAGGATTTGTATTCCATATGTAAAAGGAACTATAGACAGTATCAGATGAATATTAAAACGCTATAATATAGATACAGCATTTTCTGCTCATCAAAAGAACAGCAATATAATAACCAAGCCTAAGCATTCAATCCCTCTTGAATCTCATGGTGTCTATCAAATCTTATGTAAAAATTGTAAAGCTTCTTACATAGGTATGAGTAATTATCACATCAGTGTTAAGAGAGATGAGCATGCTAATGCAGTTAAACAACACCCATCATCATTAGCACTCTCACTCCATACTATAGATTCAGGTCATAAAATTGATTTTTCTAGTACCAGGATCATATCCAGATGTGATAATCTCTACCAATGCAAAATTAGAGAAGCCATTGAGATACTTAAAAGGCCAGATTGTATCAATAAGTGAGATGATACATGCAAACTTCCTCCTATTTGGAAAGATTTTTTTAAAAAACATTCCTAAAATTTAACATTTTTTGCTATTGGTGGAATTTTAACATTTTATTCAAATCAGTGATTGTAGCGCCTCTACAACCATCTTTCTACCTTTTATAACTCTGTGGATGGCTTGTGTGACCAAGTCGAAATGTCAGTATATTAATATTAAAAGTTTTTAACACGGATGAACCCGCAAAATATGTATTTTATATATTTAACCTGTGCAAATCTTCATTTTAACATATATATATATATATATATATATATATATATATATATATATATATATATATATATATATATATATATATATATATTACAAGCATAAAGCTAAACTAGTCAATATATAATTAAAATTACCCCAAATCCAAAATTCAACTAGACCAGCTTTAAAATAATATTAAAACACAACCAAAGGTTTCACTGCTACAAGCAGACTTCTCAAGTGTAAAGAACTACAAAAACTGTACTGATATATATAATATTAACCATTACCCACAAATTCATTCACTTCCCATCCACGCATAATATTAAAAGAACTCTTAAATAAGTTAATTGCTTCAGAATAATAAATTTTCAATAATAAATATTGTTCATTCACTTCTCATCCTCCTTAATATTAAAAGAACTCTTAAATAAGTAATTGGAGTTCTTCAGAATAATAAATTTTCAATAATAAAGAGAAATAAAAAATCTTTATTATTGAAAATTTATTATTCTGAAGCAATTAACTTATTTAAGAGTTCTTTTAATATTAAGGGTGTATGGGAAGTGAATGAATTTGTGGGTAATGGTTAATATTATATATATTGTATAATTTTTGTTGTTCTTTACACTTGAGAAGTCTGCTTGTAGCAGTGAAACCTTTGGTTGTGTTTTAATATTATTTTTATGCTGGTCTAGTTGAATTTTGGATTTAGGGTAATTTTAATTATATATATATATATATATATATATATATATATATATATATATATATATATATATATATATATATATATATATATATATATATATATATATATATATATCATTAGAATTCAGTCAATACTTAGACAATTCCAATATAGATAATAATCAACAATTTCAAACTGTATATATAAATATATATAATTAAGTTCCAACCAGTAACCACCTAAACATTCACAGTAAAATATAGTAATATTTGTCACTGCTGTCAAGGCAACCTTCATATATATATATATATATATATATATATATATATATATATATATATATATATATATATATATATATATATATATATATATATATATGCATAATAACATGATATGGAGATAACCACTATAATATATACTAATTGTGTGACCCAAATATAGTTGAAATCCAGAGCATGCTCTGATGAACTTGTAACTTTTAACAATTTGTACTTTTAATATATTACAAAAATGAATTATAACACTTTTAAGCATCATATACATTAATTTATAAAGACTATGCAATTTAACACAGTCATGAAGTCAATAGCTAAAGATTCCTAAAATAATTCTAAGCTAAGTAAAAAATACTATCACTTTGGTAAATTTAATATAACTATTGTAACAATTAATCTAACACTGTTCTTTTAATCAACTAATCATATTATTAATAATAATCATATGATGATTAATAATAACAATAATGTTTATGTCCATAAATATAAGATAAACTTAGATTACATAAAAACAACAAATTGTTTTTTTCTTCTTGGTTTATGCAATGTGAAGTACACACATATATAATGTAGCTCACCTTATAGCATTGCTATACATTCCTACACATAAAAAAAGATATTGTCAGATTTACTACTTATAAAAAATCTTGAGTATTAAACTAGAAACAGTCATCTTTTAACTAAATATAAAATTAGTAAAGTGTTATATTATTTACTATAATATATGTTTCATTTTTGATTACAGATTAGAAGTGGTGTTTGTCTAATTCATACATAAATTTTTATTATAATATCTAGCTTTTTATACATGCATATGTTTCCACATAATTTATTGATATACGTATTTTTTTTTCAAAATATTTATTTTTTAAATTTTATTTAGCAATCTTTTTTGTAAAAACTTATTTTGTACCTTATATTAAAAAAAGAAAACCTAAATTAAAAAAAAAATGTTTTTTTTTTTTTAAATGATATCCTTAAATTTTATCTATTTATTTGTTGTCCTATTTTATCCATTTGCATCTTTTACTGAATGCTTTGAACTAACTTTCATTCTGTGACTTTAATTTTGTTTGAATAAGAGCAGCAAAACTAATTGGGGTCTGTTTTTATTACAATTTATTTTTAAATATTTGAATAAGAAACTTTTAAAAATCAATAAAAAAAAATCAATATCTGAGTGTATTAATGAATGTGAGTAGTAACTCTTACAAATAATTGAATATGATAATATAGTTTCTTTAATAAAACTTATTCTATTATTAATACAATCAACATATTAATCTTAAGAATGATAAGAACTATGAAATAATGTGTATTTTATAAGAGAATGATTTTTAATCGAGTTAAATAACACACACACACACACACACATATATATATATATATATATATATATATTAAACACCCGCTCAAATGTTAATAATATATATATAAAATATGTATAATTACACTGTTTATACATAACTGCTCAAACGTGAAAATAAATTAATAACTAATTCTCTCTATTGAAGTATAGAATGAAACCAATAATTAATTTTCCATTATACAGTATGCAGGTCACCTAGCATCAATCTCAATTTGTAAATTTTTATATTGTTATAAAATATTTAAATTAAAAATGCATAATATTATTTAAGAATAAAAAATCTATTTTTTTAATAATTGCATGTATATCTATTGATATTTTAACTTATAAACAGTATACCATATATGATTATTATATGTAATCCACTAAAACATTTTTAATCACATATAATATATCCAGGATGTGTGTATGCTATCAGTTGTAAATAATGAAAGTGATTACTCAAAGTGTATATTATAGCATGAAAATAAAATAATAGCTAGTCACCCATATCAATGCCTAGAAAATTTATCTTATTCATAGTAATCTTTTTAGCTTTTAATTTATTTTTATGCTTATGAGTAAATTTTATTAACTGCTAAAGTTATTTGCATATCTACATATATCTTGGTAATATTACATATATTTGATTGTATGTTTAGTAATTATATATATATATATCATCAACCATTATCAATACACTGCAGGATAAAGTTCTCTCCGAGTTCAATCCATCTTTTCCTATCTTTAGCTTCTCTTCTCCACATCACCCATGCACACTTTCTTATTTCATCCATCCATCTCACATGTGGTCTCTTTCTGGGTCTTTTACAATCTCTTGAAATCCAGTTTAAAATTTCAATTGTCCATCTATTATCATCTCTTCTAGCAATATGTCCAGCCCAACTCCACTTCAGTCTTTTAATTTTATCAATGAGGTGAGTAACACATGTTTGTTCTCTTACCCATACATTGCGTTTCGATCCCTTCTTGTTATTCCCAACATATATATATATATATAATATTTAGTTACAAAGAATGTATTCCTGTTATGCTACTTATAAGTTTCAGTATATAGAATTATAGAAGTATTTTTTGAAGAGTTCAGACTTTTTTTTCACTTTTAAAAAAAATCATGTTGACAATGTATGGTGTGGTATTATTTCCTGGAATATGTAAAGAGTTTCTAATTACCAGGCAAAATAATGTATAATGATGAAGTAATGGTGATTTCTATCTATTCATTGGTATAGATAACTAGCCATTAATTTTCTTCATGCTTATATAAAATTTGACTATTCCATTTTTTAAGTATAATGGAGATTTGAACTTGGGGATGCCATGTGTGGGTACAAGCTATGTCAGCCACAAAGGTGTTTCATCATGAGGTCACCAAGATGCTAAAATAACTAATAAAATTTATATGCAATGAAAATGTTTATATTATCAAATCATTTCATTGTTAGAAATATGTTCTGAATGTAAATGTTTTTATAAGTATGAGAAGAATACTTCTTTACTTAAACTAATTGTGACAATTGCTTGAGCCTTAAATTTTCAGGCTCAAGTGTAATATATATATATATATATATATATATATATATATATATATATATATATATATATATATATATATATATATATATATATATATATATATATATTCTTATCATTGCACTAAACTGAACAGGTCAATACCATTTTGCTGCAATAATTAATAACACTTATATGTAAATGTTTAGATTTCCAAATCACTTTATTGTTAAAAACACATTATTTTTATTTAAATATAATTGGGATACTTCATTATCATTTTTAATACTCTTTTACTTCAACATGTTGTGACAATTTCTCAAGTCTCAAAATATACTACATATTTATTCTAACTCTACATAAAAGGGAACACACTAACATGTTTTTGCCACTATAATTAATACAATTTATATGTAAATGAAAATGTTTCGATTTTTCAATCACTTGTATTTAATTATCTGAATTTATTCAACATATAATACATTGCCATTAATAATTTGTTTTAAATAAAACTTATTTTTAAAATGTTGCCATATAATTGCAGTAATTTTTCATGTGATCGAATTAAGTTTATCAATGATATTTTAAATGCATCATGTTAGTTTAGAGTAATGATAAAAGTGTCCAACTCCTGAATGTGGTATCCTAGAATTGATTCTGCTGCTGTCTTGTGTAAACTATTTTTAATAACAATGTTATCTTTCTTTTTTATTATGCCATGTTATCTTTTTACACATTTTATTAAATAGCTTTTCTTGTTTTTATTAATATTATCTTTTCTTTTAAATGCAGTATTAGCTTTTTACTTGTTTTTTTATTTACAAACTTATAGTTGGTCCATATTATAATGCAAATCTAAGCAAAACAGAATAAGTAAAAAACATAATTTTTAAAAAGATATTATTACATACAAAAATATTTAATTCTTAACAAATTTTATGATGTAACCTATAGATAAACAAAATAAAACACGATTGGCTGTTGGACAGTGATGAGCAGGAGAGGTTTGTAGTCTCTCAATTTAATTTCAAATAAGGTCTTTTAATAGCTTTTAAAAATTTACTGAATAAATAATCTAAATACAAAAAGTCTTTCTTTAAATAAATCCTGCCTAAATACCTAATTGTCAGTCAGTATAATATATATATATATATATATATATATATATATATATATATATATATATATATATATATATATATATATATATATATATATATAATTGTGACCTTTTGATTAGTTCACTGTAATAAATTACTGTAATAAAATGTACTTAATCATCCAAAATTTTAAATTTTAAAATTATAACTGGCACTAATAACTTGATAGATATTTTAATAGAGACTTTAAAAGATATTATAAACATACCATTATTTTTATTCCTTCCTGATTTTTTTTAGGTCTATATACAATTTTTATAATATATGTATTCTTTTAAAAATAATTAAATATTATTAATCTGGAGTACATGTTGTTTTAAGTGATATGCTAAAAGATAAACACTTAGTCTTAGTTTAATCAGTTTAGTTGAACCCATAGAGCTATCATTCACTGATCTTGATCACATTGCTTATAATTATTTGAGAAAAGGAATTTGATAAGTTAGTGTGTTCAATTATTAAAAAGTCATTCCTATTCCTAAATTTTAAAGTTTATATTAGTTATAAAGTTTCGTTAGAACTGCTAAATACAGTGTTAATTTGAGTTTATATTAAGAGCTGTCAGGTGCATTATATTTGTGTAGTGGCAAAATCCTCTCACTGACCCAAATATATGTTGTATAACAATTTTGAAATGCTAGAACCCTGAGAAGAATTAGTTGTTAAATTTCAAGGTAGAATTTAAATTTGTAATAAATTTTATAGCTAGTTATTTATTATAGTTGCACTTGAAGTAGATTACTTTCACTGTTTTATGAAAGTCAACCAAACTTTAAGTTGGAAAATATATAGCTTGTTTTGAGTTTATGAGAAATATTCTGTTTTTGTCAAGCTTGGAATCCCTATTTTTATTTAGCTTATCTTCTTAATAAAACTAATGCAATATTAGTTTATAGTGCAAGATTTCAGTCTCCATCATCAACATTGTTTGCATTCTTTTATTGTTCATTCTCATTTGACATTAATTTATTATCATGAATGATTAATCATTCATTAATTTTATTCTTCTATCATCTGAAATATTCATTACTCTTATTCTATCATCACCTTAATCATACATCTTCGTTTCTTTTCTCTTCATTCTTAGAATCAATTCATTTTACTAGTTAATTATTAGTTATTTATTGGTTTAATGGATATTAAATTTATTTCATTATATTTGGATTATTTGTTTATGTGGATTTTAAAGCTAGCTGACCAGAAGTTATCATATTTATTAATCTCCTTGTGATCTGCTTTAGATCCACAGTTTCATGCTAGTTTTATGCAATAAAGGAATCATCTCATTAGTTTTACATTTTTGTTTCTTCAGGCTTAAATTATTGATTATTTGGGTAATGAAGGTTACAAAGGGCAGATTTGGTGCCATGAAATGTGTGGCCAGATTTGTCTATGATTCCAGTGTTTAAAGAGAAGGACACAAAGGCGAATTATAGCTCCAAACATGAGTCTAGATTAGTGGTTGATCAAAGGAAAGGTCACAACATATATATATATGTGTGTGTGTGTGTTTGTTATTAATAGGCATTAAAAAAATAAATACCATAATAAATCAGTGTATTTTATTTTTGAATGAAAACAAGAAAATGTAAACAAATTATTGGATTTTTAAAACATGTATTTTTATTAAATAGTTTCCAATGGTAAATTAGTTAAAATCAATTTTTTTAAGAAGATATTGCATGCATTGCATTAACATAACATTATTGCAAAATCTATACATCACTCATAACAACTGGAATTGGAAAGTGCCTACAAAATTATTTAACTATACTAATGGAAGAATCTAATTTATTTGATTTGTTTTCTTATTATAATTTATTATTAAAAAAAGAAACTGCAAATCATGATATAATGACTTCTAAAAATTTATTGAATTAACAATGTAAATGTGAAAATTTCTTTCTTTAAATTAATGTAAGAAAATCCTTAAAATCCCTAGAGATCTGATTATATGACATGATTTTTTTAAGAAGATATTGCATGCATTGCATTAACATAACATTATTGCAAAATCTATACATCACTCATAACAACTGGAATTGGAAAGTGCCTACAAAATTATTTAACTATACTAATGGAAGAATCTAATTTATTTGATTTGTTTTCTTATTATAATTTATTATTAAAAAAAGAAACTGCAAATCATGATATAATGACTTCTAAAAATTTATTGAATTAACAATGTAAATGTGAAAATTTCTTTCTTTAAATTAATGTAAGAAAATCCTTAAAATCCCTAGAGATCTGATTATATGACATGACTGACTTTTTAAATTGAAATAACAACTTTCAACAAATTAAAGTCAACCGGAGTCTCAGAATGTTCACTAAAACCAACGCCACTGAGGCATTCTTCTCAGAGGCCTACATTCTTTTTCACAAGGTGAACCTCATATACCTACACCCGGTCGAGGCCTGGACTACAGTTATAGGCATTATTCAGTCACTGATTACTCAATACACCTTCAAGCTTAAGGGAACAACCACACTGATGCGTGAATTAGACAGCCTGAATTGGAAAATTAAAAACTTCAATGGTCAGGATCACAACATTGAATACTTACTTGAGTTAAAAGCTTCATACAGATCAAAACAATCAGCAGTAGCAGAGATAATAGCTACAAAAAATGCAAAGAATTACCTGCCAGCTCAACATTGCTGGACCCGGGGCTATCTCAGCAGGTTCCTACTTCATTGCTCATCTGGGGGCCAGAAAGAAACAGGAGGTTCCTACTTCATTGCTCATCAATGGTGGTAGCCTTACTGGTGCGAATATGATTTTACACATAGAGAACCATTTTCAAAACCTTCTCTTAGGTCACCGCACAAACCCTGCCTTGGAGTGGGTGGGCACAAACGGAGAGGCAGATCATGGTATTACACTCCAAGACATCACCAGTAGGTTGCAGGGTCTCCCTGACAGTGTTCATCCTGGGATTCATGCTATCCCGAAGTTTGTGTTCACTCACTTAATTTTTTTTTACTGCGAGGATTATATTAAACATGTTAACCTACCTCACCATTGAAAGGAGAGTAATTCCTAACCTATATCCAATCACCATGGTTCCATTCATTAAAAAGAACCGGGATCCTACCTCTCTTAGCAGTATCAGACCATTATCGATGACACCAATTTTGTTCAAAGTCATGGAGGGTATAATAAAAGAAAAAATTCAGAATGCCATTTTACAGGATATATCGGCCTCTCAATATGCAAGGAGGGGATCATCGGCACTGACTGCAATTGGCGAAGTGAAAATTCTGCTTGATCACATTAGATCTAACAGAAAATCCTGGCCTGTGGCAGTCCAGCTGGATGTGTCCAATGCTTTTGATACAGTAGATGTCAACATTCTTCTTGAATTGCTATCTCAGTTGTACATATCAAAACAGATAATTCAGATATTGGACAATCTCCTGAATAATAGGCATATTCATATTTCCATAAATGAACATTACTCAGATGGATTTGGCCCTTCAAGATCCATACCACAAGGTTCACCATTAAGTGGTCTTTTGTTCATAAAGTACATCGACCCTCTGATTAAAGAGCTAGATCAGCTTCCAGGTATATATGTGCCCCGGCTTAAGAAAAACATCAAGGTTTTTGCATACATGGATGACATACTTGTGATTTTTCCATCTCGTAAATATCTGAAGACACTTCATTCCATAATTACCAATTATACTAAAGATTATAAATTATCCATCAATCCTCACAAGTCATCATCCTGGTGCATCAACACTGGTAGGAAAATACTATCCAATTTTTTAGCGGAACCTCAGTGTTTTCTGGGGTTTCCTATCTTCAAGTCACAGACTGCTATGTCTGTCTGCCTACAAAAATCCATCATAAGCAATGCTACTAAGGTGGTTCAGTCGCTGTCAAGGACATACCTGTCCCTACAAGGGAAGATTGCTCTTATTAATATGAAGATTATGGCGAGCATAAATTACTACCTGCCAATAATGTCAGTTACCAAATTATTCACCTTACAGATTCAGAGGCTCTGTGGTCAGCTCTTATGGAGAGGTCGGACCACTGCAATTAGCATCCGCAGACTTCAGTTTCACAGGAAACAGAACGGTATGGGTCTCCATTCAATACAGACAATCAATTTCCAAAAAGGGCATTCACTTTTAGTAAATCTGGGGAAAAAATACCCTCTATCAAATATTATAGAGACTGTAATACCTACTGACAGACCTCCCCCCAGTAAACACACATGGCTTGACACCATTATTAAACAACAATCTCTATACATTGGGCACTCAATAACAGGGTTTAATAATAAAATCAACATCTGGCAGGCACATTGCCTGCTGAATCCTGTTAATACAGTTATTTATGCTCACCTAGGGTGCAGCAATCATAAAATCACCTCAATATTTAAATATCTGCTACTGGAGCCCAAACTTTTGGATTATCTGATTAAGGTGAATATGGATTCCATGCCAACTAATACATTCTTATACTACAAACGGTTTCTAAATAAAATAGACCCTATTTGTCATGCCTGTTCTAGAGGAGAGGAGTCCTTTAATCACCTGTTAAATGTATGTCCAGGCTATAACAGTATTTAAAGAATTATCTCTCAACACTGCATTATAGCAGTGGATAAAATCCTGGACATCAGGGGTTGTCTCTTCTCTGGAGACTTTACAGTAATCAGGTTATCAATCTTCCTGACATATGCTTTTTGGTACACAAGGTGCAGGACAAAGTTCACACAACCAACACCGGATCCCAATGCTATATTTTGCGATAAGCTCAAAGCTCTTCAAGACAAGGATAAGATACTATCCTCTAGATTTTTGTTTAACAATACATGGAGCCTACTAGTATGGCCTACAGACTCTACATGAATTTTGGACCCGATATATCCACATTGTAGTTTATTGTAGAAGAAGTAGTCTGTGTTGCAACATGTCATATTCTTCTAGAGGGGCATTGATTTCATACTACATTTATCCCAGCTGATAAGTTAGCATTATTGGGTCATTCTTTGCACTGGCAGGGGTGGGCAATGCCAACTAAATAGTACGTATCTGCTCATTTTATAACCTGCTAGTGCAGAGAATGGCTCTTGCATACTTTTTTCAGACCAACACCAGCAATGGATGAGCCAACATTAACAAAGTGTTTTTATTATGCATCTGTACAATTTTATAATGTCAATAAATATATTTTTTAAAATAACAAGTTTACCAAAAATTATTCTATTATTGATATTCTGAATGACACAAATTATAAAACAAAGGGTTGGTTATGGTTGACCAGGTTAAAATTGATTGCTTTTATCACACTGTTGTCACCAAAGTTATTATATAAATAATAAAGTAAAAATGTAAATAATTATAAGTTTTTAATATTCTATTATATCTTTTAATAAACAAAGACAGAATTCATTGTTTTAATTAACTAATTTTATTTCATGGAGAATGGAGTGTCTTTTTCACAGGATAAAAACATTTAGATATTTTTAAAAAAAAATATTTCACTTGCAAATATAGATTTATTAAAATTGCACAAATTGATGCCTCTAATATATAAATAATTCTTATTTATTATAAATATAATTTTGTACAACGCTATTAAATCAGTATTTGAGAAAACAAAATAGAATACATATAATGCAATATATATATATATATATATATATATATATATATATATATATATATATATATATATATATTGTATTTTCTTCTATGTTTATTGTCAATCTGTTAATAACATCATCTTAATTTTATTTTTATTATTAGCTTATTCTGCTTCAATACATAAAAATGCTAATAAAAAGCTGATTTCATATTAATGTAACCAGAACTTTTTGAAACATTTAGATAAACAATATAACTGAAAAATCTGCATTACTGCATATTAGTACATCAACAGTATTAGTTTGCATATAATATTTATTGTTGAATTTATAAATTTAAAAAAAAAAGGAAACTTAATTTCATTTGGCATGTGAAAAAGTGTTTTAATTTTTGCAAAAGACATAGATTAAGCTAATCCAGGGCCTTAATAAATTTAAAGTTGTGTATCATCACAGTGCACTCAGGACATCTTATTTTATGAAACTAGGAGTGCTAAAATTTACTTGCCCAATGGTGCCTCATGTCTATGTCATAGGTCTGTTTGAGCTACACTATGTTTGTTTTAAGCTTGCATTCAAAGAAAATAATGTGTAAAAGCTCACCTTTTGTTGACAAACATTGATTAGAATAGAATACATTTTGTTTATTGAACTTCAATACATACATGTATATAACACAGGTGCTTTTTATATGTATATATAAGTCAAAATTATAGTTTGAACAAACTTTTGAAACAAATAATAATATAATTATTAATAATAAATGAAAGATATTTATTTTATTTTACAGAGTACTCTTTACTTAGATACCTATCATTGCAATAAGAATAAGAAAAAAAAACTAATAAGCAAAT
>JAQFVV010008708.1:0-24353 GCA_028023455.1 Epiperipatus broadwayi | reverse complement strand
CACATGATAAAGTCTCTTTTCCCAAAGACTTTATCATGTGTTTGAAGTGTTTGTATTCAGTCATTTATAGTTAAAATCTGCAAAGCGCATGTGCAACAGCTTTATGCTGTCTAGCTATTACAGTTTATAAAAAAACATCGCGCTATATAAAAATAATTGATTTAAAACAAATATAGTTTTAATATATATATATATATTTACTGCTTATACTGTAATTGACCAGTCAAATGTTTGGAACTTTAATTGAATTTGCCAATAGGGATTTTAACTATTAAAGAATTAAGGAATAAATGATTAAACCTATGCATAATTAGGGTAAAATCATAATAATTAGTCAAAATTGTAAATAACTATTAATTAAACATTGTAAGAATAACTTATTTAGATTTTATAGTAACTTCATGGTAACAAATTGCCATAAGTTAAGGATTATTTATAAATTTTATATCCCTTTAATATAAGCACATATTTTGCTCTGGTTCTGAATATAAGTATTCGTAATTTCTGTTGGGATGTAAAAAATCCTACTATACATTGTATCTCAACTCTTATAAATGTAATGCCCAGCTACTAACTCATACATCACAATGTGAGTGACTGATTAAAATAGGCATCTTAACTTGGACAAGTTTGCTATTGTTTTCATTCAGCCTGCAGAACTGATCTGACTGGTTTTTGTATATCAATACATCTTAGCTGTGGATTTAACTTCATATATACAGTAGTCATCCCATATCTTAATTAAATTACTTTTATATTAACCATTAAAAATATTAAATGTATATATGTGTAACAAAAAACCCAGTAATTAACTATTATATATAGTCTTTCAATCTGCGGAAGTAGTTTTGTTTAATTCCTTAACCTCACTCAACTACCATTAAATGTATATATAAATGAATTGAAGTATAGTATTGAAAAAGATTAAAAGAGCATGAATTGGTATACAGGCATGTAAAAAGTAAAACTAATACTGATTTAATGACTACTTCTGTTTTCTTGGATCACGAAAGGACATGTAAATATAAATTTAAGTTTGATATTGAAAATGTTAAGATTCTTCATGGAGAGAGAAATCATAGTAAAAGAATAATTAAGGAGGCAATTTTAACAAATAGAAATAAAATGAATATAATTAATAGACCAGCTGCTAACATTAAAATTCAGGATTTATGGGATTTGAGTTGATGACATTTGCATCTGTTTTGTTTTTGAATTTAATGGCAGTTGAGGTAGGTTAATAAATTAACCGAAAGTACTTCTGCAGATTGAAAGACTATATAATACATAATTACTGGTGTGTTTTTTTATTTTTTGTTATTACAATAGTTTTTTAATTAATGGACATTTTATTTGTATTATATATATATATATATATATATATATATATATATATATATATATATATATATATATATATATATATATATATATAGTATACAATCCAGAAGAATGAAATGTAATCTTGATGTTGGAAGAAATTTGTTTTAATGATTAAAAATAAAAAATAACTTGATTATTTAAACAGAAATGACATCATGGTATGTACATAGATAAACTTAACAAAAAACTGCATAGTATTACAAATAGATAAACTAAATCATTCATATAATAATAACACCATTTGAAATACTGCACAGTCTAATTCAGTGATGAGCAACCTGAGGTTTGTGACCCCTCAGGAAATTGAAGAAAAATTGTAGGGTCATAAAAATTTGGGGCAGTTTTCATGTTGGATAATAAATTTTTAATTGAAAAAACCTAAACACTGTTAAAAATATATATGAAAACTGCTCAATTTATTATTATGTGTCTGACTACTTTTGTATTTAAAGACTTCTTTCTTTATATTCCATATCATTTTATATAAAGAGCACATGATAATGATACTTTGCTTATATTGCTCTCATTTCTCTTGTTTACAGCTTTGTTTTTCATGCTAGTATTCTCCTAACATTGATGTGTGATACTACATTCTCGAATATACAGATTTTTTCTAAAACAGGCTAAAAAAGTTGTAATTGAGTCAAGCGTTGTTAGCCGAGAAGTCAGCGCAGCCGCCTTGCAAGCAAGCAGTACGGTTGCAGATGATTGTAGCGAGTTCGCCTTCCAGCCGATGCTATGACATGAAAAAAAAAAGTTGTAATTGATACACACAATAGATCTACTAAGAACCAAGTATGATTGTACATTTTTTGTTAATATGCAGTTTTTTCAAAATCTTACATCAAATCCTATGTACTGAAATATAATATAAAGATATATATTTAATAATTAAGAATGTGTTGAAACATTTAACAGCAGAACAGATTTGATTTAGCCTTAAAGAAATTTATTTTAAAGCTAAGCGCCAGCTTTAAAATAAATTTCTTTATTATAAATCAAATCCGTTCTGCTGTTAAATGTTTCAACATTTTCTTATTTATTACAGTTAATGCAGAAAAGCAGGGTATAAAATTCCTTAGAAAGATATATATTTGTATGTGGTAAAACAGCTTTTATTATTACTATCCTGATGTGCTTATAATAGGATGGTAATAACGTTTGAAGAGTTGTGTAAAATTTTAATCTGAATATGGGAATCACAAGTGCAAAAAGATTGTACGCGACTGGACTAATTACTAAAGTGATGAGATAAGCAATTCGAGAAAATGACAGGATCTCTATTGATATGAAAGACAACTGGCAAAAAATAATAAAGTAAAAAATATTACACAAAATGCTTTCATAAATAGAAATATGCTAGATGAGTTTAAGAATGCAAATATATATACTATCTTTTTTCTTTTATGAAAGTTAAAAAGGAAGATATTAGAAATTGCAGAATTATCAATCTTATATCAATTAAATGTAAAATATTTATTAAAATGATAAGAAATCAATTGGATTTACGTCACCCCAAATAATAAGCTGGTTTAAATTTTTTATAGCACAATAGACCACATGCAAGTAATAAGTGAGGGTGTAGAAAGATCATTTGATAGATGCGTTTTTGCATTGCATTTATAAGTGTAAAAAGGCATTTCATTCACTAAGCAATCATGTTGCTATGACAACTGTAAGACATCACGACAAGCATGCAAGATAATCATTAATACTAAAAGCATGTTTTATAAAACAACAATAAGTAATTCTAAATATCTAAGGAGGTTAATATTGATATAAATTTACAAGAGCATGATGTCATTTTTAAAAAAATATTCTACAACAGTTTCAAAATCATTTTGTAGATTTAAAATAAGAAACAATGAATGCAAAAGCTAATAGAGATTACTAATGGTGTGTGAATTTTGCGGATAATGGGCGATATTTTTAAAAATAATATTTCAGAGTCGCGCGAAAGATTATTGGAGCTTTCAGATGACGTCAGTCAAGTAGGGCTAAAAAAAACAAACAAATATTTATATTAATAAATTTGATCATTTTCATCAATTGTTTCCATCAATATTAATAATATTGAATTATATATAATATTTGGATATCTATATATAAATGATTTAAACATTTACCTAGAAAAGGTCAACTTTATATAAATTTATTTTATTTATTTACTGCTTAGCATAATTTCGCCAAAGAAATTAATCCTATTCATAGCATTTGCAATCAAGAGTGTATATAATATTCACAGCATTTTTATATATATTTTCAGGACTACTTAATTTAATATTTAATTATGTTTTGCTTTATGCAAATTTATTTAAATGTACCATTATTTGGGAGAGGAATACATCAGTCCTTCTCATATATAACACAAAATTAAAGAAGTCTGGACGATTGCAAAGAATCACTATGCTATAAATGAGAAGGACTCATGTATTCCTCTCTCTGAAAAATGGAACATTTAAATATATTTGCATAAAACAAAATGCAATTAAATATTAAATGAAGTCCCAAAAAAAATATACATTCTTGAATGCAAATGTTATAAATATGATTAATTTCTTTGGTGAAAGCATGCGAAGGATTAAAATTTAAGATTATAGATTATAGAAAAAGAAATTTATATAAAGTTTTTTTTTTCTGTGTAAATGTTCAAAACATTTATAATTTTTTTTTTACAATAGAATCAAGAAAAGAAAAAGAAATTTCCCGAATTACTGTATATCTATTTAAGTATTTAAATTAGTAAATTATTAGATTTACATTTTTTATTTAATGGGGTACTCCTTATGTAGATGTAAGGCAAACACAGCCAACATTTTCTGCCCATGTTAAATCAGTTCTACATTGAAAATCATTTATAGAATATTTATCTGATTATCTGGTTCATCGTTGATGGGTATTAATAGTACTTTTTGAAATTAAAAGAAAGCTCAAAGATTGGATTTTTTTAGACAACTAATTGACAAACATAAAAAGGTCTATAAAACTTCAATCAAAAATGGATGTGTGAATCATCTCAAGTTCGTTGATTGTACCACTGTATTCAGTGATTTGAAAGTCATTAACAATATTGTTTATATATTGTTTTTTTAAATTTTATTTCTGAAGCAGATAACTACTGTGACTATGGGTCATATTGAATCTATCTATTAATGAGACTCCAGCAATATCTAGAAAGATCAAATCCTGAAAAAATTACCGAGAATCTAAATATATTATATGGGTCATCTCAAAATGTTTATTTAGTGTGCCATAATTCTTCTGTCATTCAAATAGATGTTTGATTGAATACCCAAACAAAGGTCTTAGTTTGAGGAATGTCTTAAATAATAAGAGTATATCTTGCATTAGGGCTAAATCTGATATACATTTTCTGTGATTCAATGTCTAATATCTATTGGGAGAGAATGTAAAAAGACAGAAAGCCAATGCAATGAGGTGGATTTGAGTGAGTTAGTAATATTTTATATAATATTTAATTGTGTATCCAGAAATTTAGTATGAATACTTTTTCATCAAATGAGAACTAAGAGAGATGTTCTTAAAGGATTTCTAGCATATTAACAAATACCACCAATCTGGTTTATAAATAAATTCCTAAAAATTATTTTACACATAATGCTTGATAAATAAAAAAAAATATTCTTGAGCCCAAGGTTATTTAATTAACACTGAACAGAGTTTTGTTTTAGTTTTTCTTGCAAAAGGTTACATTTATTTTATGAAATATTCCTTAGTTGTTCAACTGAAAAGTTAAGCATACTGTTTTTGTAAAATAGACATGAAATCCTAATCCATAAAAAAAAATTTCCAAACTTTACATGTCCCTATTAAAAAAAAAACTTTTCTATTTCTGTGAATATGTAGAGTAGAGTTATTGTGGGATGAAATACTTATTTTCTGAGTCAAAATTTGAATATGAACATAAATGAATTAAACCACTAAACATCACCTGAACACCATCTCTTATGCTAGCACATAACTGTTATTAAACAGCTCAAAACTCTCCATATAGTAGTGCCACCCTGTGCCAACCAGAGTAATCAATGGATGCCAGGGGCTTGTGCATAAAATCCCCTTCTAGTGCCTACTCATCCAATATCCCCAGACTAGTTTCTGGCTTGTGGCCTTCATCAGTGAGAAGCCTTTGATCTGAGAGCACTGCACCTAGATTTTAGGATCTAATGCAACCCTCCAGCAGCCACCTTTATCTCTACTTAACTACAAAACTATGAGAATGAAATACTCTGGTTGGCACAGGGTGGAACTACTGTATGGAGAGTTTTACCTGTTTAAGAACATAAATGAACTTCCTGCATTTAATTTCTGGAATATCAATGATGAATTTATGAAATAAAGTGGATGAGAAAACTCAATCTTGTTGAAAAATCATTATGTAAAATTTTGCATCTTTTATGTTATTTGAATTTTTTTTATTAGAGACATTTTTTCAAGTAAATTAAAGTTTTATGATTAATAAAAATAATATAAAAAATTGGCTAATTAAGTTGGATAATTCTGCTATTATATTGCATAATAAGTTAAAAAGGTAATGACTTAAACAAATAAAAAGCCTAAATATCTGGCATAAATGTGATTTGTTATGAATGTAATGGGAATATATTGAAATGTACTTTTCCATACTGATAACTCAATTCCTTACATATGTAAACTGAGAATAAGAGATATTGGTACAATTTGAATTTATTGTTAAAACCAGTCAATGAAACATTATTTACAGCAAATACTAAATATATGGTTTCTTAAATTTTGACTTGACTAAATTCTCTTTGTAATCTGCAGTCTGAAGTTTGAAAACTGTAAACCCTTAAAAATATTATTTGGACTGTTTTACAATCTTTCTATATCACCACTTATCTTTTTACCAAAAACATATTTTCCTCAGTTCAGAATCTATGCAAAATATTTTTCAAAAATATCTGATTTTTTTTACCTTGCTTTATTAATCTCCTAAATTACTTATGGATTCCATGATTATTAACTTTTTGTTTTCCAAATTTAGATTTCAATATGTTAATTTTATATTAATTAATATGAATATATTAAACATTGCATATGGAACATGTAATACATTTTTAAATAGCTTTTAAGATCTAAACTTATTTAAATTAGTGCTTTTGTTTAGAATGGACATGAAATTGATATATTTTAGAACTTCCAACTTATTAGATAAGAGTACTTCCTTTTGTCTAAATAGCATGATCAGATTTTTTGTTTCTAAATACAGACAGTACTCTTGAAACATTCTAGCATTTGTTTGCATTGTTAAAATACTAAACTTAAACTTGTCAATAAAATAATCAAAATTATTCCATATTCAAAACTAAATCAGACTAGCCAAAGAAATAAACTCTAAAATACAACCAATAGTTTTCCTGCTACAAGCAGACTTCTCAAATGTAGAGAACTATAACATAAATTTATACTACATATTACTCATAAATTTCATCTTACAAGTTGCATGTTTTACAATAAAAAATTATTTTCATCACTAGTTAAATGTCTTTAAACAAATATCTATGGCAGTTATAATAACTGGGCAAAACTATTGCTACAAAAAACATTATTGTATATTTGTAAAAACCAATACTATGTTGATTATAATGAAAAGTGAATTTTTAGTTAAGTAGCCTTGGTGAACACTCTTTACAAAATGTATATATTTTTATACTATACAATTCTTAAAACATAAAAATTGTTTGATTTTTACCTTTAAAGAATTCCAAAAGTGGCTTACATAATCCTCATTTTAATTCTTCCTGCAGTACCAAAATACCCTAAATAAATAAGAAACAAAAATTATTTAATACTGTAAAATTCATGATTAACATAAAAAATTTAGTTAAGATATACCTTTTTATAAAATAAATAGATATTTATTTATTTTATATACGTTTTGTTCAGACTTTTGTGTCCAGGACAACATAGATTAAATCAAAGCAACTTTTATATTATTTTAGATTTAAATTTATACTAGTTACAGTAACATATACACTTGCTCTTTAAATTATCTCAAAAACTGTATGCATATTATTAAATTATATAATTAAAATACTATATTATACCACAGGTTAAATCTTATTATATATGTACACACCTATACATATAAATTAATTCAGTGTTTAAAAATAGAAATTATAATAAATTAAATTATACCAACCAATATTAAATATTCAGGTTAAACAATTATAATCTCCCTTATATATATAGTCATCTTTACATAACACAAAAATTAAACAGACAAATACTTTATAATGATTTTTGAACAAATCTTTATCCAGTCGTCTAAAGATAAAAAAATGTCTACCATAAACCTTTACGTAAATAAAGTGATGGCACATTTAACATAAGAAATGAGTGATAATTTGAATTTTAAAAGAGTGAAACTTAAAAATGTAATTTAATTTATAATAATGTCTAGTAATAAACGTAAGTCATATATAACGTGACATTGCTTTTATAAGCTTGTGTTTACAAACATGTAATAAAGACAGCATACCAATAGCTCAAATAAGCTCTTAATTGATAAGTGTGGTTAGAGAAAATATTTATAATCTCTATCTGGAATGCTCCTATCCTCAGACCAATTGGTTTCAAGCTTAAGGCTCACCCCAGTGAGGAGTGTGGATATTCAAACACTAGATCTAAAATATCAACTCAAAAAATAGTATTTATTTCATACATAATATTTAAACAGAAACTTTGAAATGTTTGGACATGAAGATAGCTTTAATTCTAGCTAACTTAAATAGCCATATGAGACTGAACTGAATTCAGATCTACAATACATTAATAGCGTTATAATTGCCAAAGCCTTAAAGGTAAAATTATAGTAATCAAAAAAGCAAGTCTTATATAACATCTAGTTTAACTTTATGTTCTTAATTAATTTATGGATTGTAGGATTTAGTATAGTCTGCTTAAGGGATTTCCTTCCTAGCTTTCAATTTAAGTTATAAAAATGTAGTTTTATGTTTTTAAGAGGTTTAAGTTATTTTATCTTGTATAACGATCAGGGTGAATAGGATTCTTAATGTAACTACACTACAGGATGCCACTAGGCATTTGAACCTAGAAAATTTATAAAGTAGGCAGATACGTAAGTTTTAAAAAATTTTTTTAATATTTTTTTATATTTTGATTCTGATCGTTAGCCCATTGTCACTAGCTCAGTGGAACAGCAGAGATTTATATTTTATAAATTCTTTTCTAAGAATATTTTTTAAAAAGAATAAAATAAGCCACTGCCAGTAATTACACACAAACATTTATTTAAACATATATAAGATTTAAAATTATTTTAGTATCAGTTTTACATTTTAAAATTTAATTTATATTTTTAACTTTGATTTTAGATTTTAATTTACATTTTAATTTTTATAAGTCTGCACAGATGGATTTATAAAAGTTGTTTTATAATGTTGAGTATAGATCGGTTATGTAGATTACACAGTTAAAAACATTTCAAAATAAACATAAACGATCAAAATATAAAGTCATTGATGGAATTGTAGAGGGAAATTTATAAGAAACCCAATGGCATTCATCATAAGATGCCACATTGACACCAATAACTTAAAAGACATCCGAATAAATACATTTTAGATACTCACCATAAGGTATCATTATTTACCGAATGTCTATATATTTTGATCAAATATGAAAACCAAAAACATAATTAACCGATAACGAATCCATGCAAGTGTCTATACCCAACTTAAATTTAATGGATTTAGAGTGTCGAGTATGAATAGACTACATAGATTGCACATTAATCCATCTGATACATCGATGTATTCAATGTAATACGAATATGACAGCACAAATATAGGTTAAGAGAAGAAATTGACTCTCATCCAGATAGGAATACTACATCTATCTGATGAGAAGAGCAATAAAAAAAAACTCCATAGGAAAAGGGACTGTGGTCCTTTTTTGCCACCTTATGATCCCATTCCATAGGCAAACAGGGGGTGTGTGGTGTATAAAGCAATTCTGCCCATAGCAAATCTTGTACTACATCTACTAATTACACCAATATATCCAATCCATTGACCTAATTCAATTACGGAACGAATAACCTAAGATTACCCTCCCCTAATATAACTTTACAAATCTATATAGCCGTTCACGCCCGACTTAAATTTAACATTTATCTAATTTAGTTTAACGAAAAACAGAAATCATAATAAAAACTTAAAAGAACAAAAATAAATAAATAAATAAATGGAAATGATTTTAAAAAAGAAATACATCACATAAAATTACTTATTAATAAATTAAGTTGGTCAGATAGGATTCTATATCTATAAATTAAATACTGGGAAAATTTATATTTTAGAGTTCTTAGTGTTTTCAAATTAATTAAAGTTCATTAGATTTCATAAAGTTCTTATGGTTTTAACAAGTCTGTAGTTTCTAATTTCTTGCAGTTGCTTGCCATTTGGATGCCAGCATTAATTCCCCTGATGTCCTGTGGTCCTCAATATAGGAAAAATGATGTCATTTCTTTCCTTTTAACAAAACTGAAAGCATTGAAGAGTGCATCTTTTCAATCCCTTCTCTTTCAACTCTGCACTAACACATATAGTCACATCTATTCCTTCAGCTCTTTCTTCACTCACTTTTTATAGTAGCTTTCAGATCCAGTGGACATTAAGTCACGACGATGGCGATAGTCCTTTCGCTGAGGTCCGATTTGAGGGATTTCTTTCATTGGCTATTAGTTTCTATTGTTTTCCTCTCCTATCTGACCTTTGCTTATACATTTAAATGCCCAAGGGCTAGTTCACTTGGACTAATTAAAATAATCATTTCCATTTTTCAATAACATTAATTAATTTGTTTTCCAAACTTAAAGATATATTTTTATCTCTCAATCTTTTTAAGTTTTTGCTTTTAAAATACTTTTTCTATTTTTAATAAAGTTTTATTTTAATAATTTTTTTCATCTGTGTGATTATATATATATATTTGAGTTTAGATGATATTTAATTTCAATTTTTAATTCTTAAAAAAAAAGAAGTTTTTATTTGCAAACTTTTTTTTTTTCATGTTTAATAAAAAAAATAATGTAATGGCGTATGTGCCCATTACACTTGTAATTTGAATTTATTATGCATTTCTTATCATAAATACACCATCAGTTTATCTGTGAACTTAGGATGAATTTTTAAACTGTGAAATCACTTGGTAAAGACCTGTTTGAGTTAAAACACATGTTGTAGTGAGATATTTATCAGTTTTATTATTTGTATATACATTTAGTGATTTTATAACTATTTGGTGAGAGTATTTAACATCAGCAAATACAATTTAATTCTAAGAAGACAGTAGTCAAAACTCCACTCATGTGCTCTAATATAATAATCAATTAGCCATGTTAAATATGAGTAAACTCTCGAATCACATCACAAGATAATGACTTTAAAAATATAAAAACAGCTGTCATATTTAACCCTAAATACAATTACATAGGTAAATCTTAAGCATCTTGGAAGGAGAAACTTTTCAAAGTCTTTATCTTGTGACTTGGATCCTGAGTTTATTTATATTTAACATTGCTAATTGAATATTATAGTGCTTGCGCATCTGTGGAGGTTGGATTACTTTCTCCTTAGAATTATAGCTTGACACCGCATTCGTAAAAATTTCTTGATTATTTGCAACTATAACTCAATATATATATATATCAAAATCATGGTAATTGATTAAGAAAAATTGCATTTAGAATTTCTCACTTTTATTTGTTTAAACAAGACTATATCCATTTATAAAACACATTTGATTTCTACAACAAAGACCGACTTTACCTTTGTTGAACAGTTTTCATTTGTTCTAATAGAATAAAAGACAAGAAATTGTTATATATAAAGCTTATTTATAAATTAATCAATCAATGATAGTTTAATAAATGTACTAAATACACTAAGATTAATTACAAAATCTAGCAAAAAAAAAAAAAATCATAATTACCACGGTTACTTGAAGTTTTATTGATAAAGAGATCTGAAAGTTAACTTTTCTAAAGAATATTTTCTACAAAAAAAAAATAATCGAAATTTACTTATTTTATTAATTTATTAATTTTGCTTAAATAATTGTCAGAATATTATTCAATAATTACAAGTACAAAGTTATTTTGACCTTCAAAACATTTTCACGTTAAAAACCAGCAGTTAATAAGTTTTATTTAATCTATTTTTCAATTAATCCATCTGACCATTTATCTATCAATACAACTATGATTTGTTTTTTAACTATCTACCTAACTATTTAACACTAACTACCATCCACATATTTATTTGAAATTCTAATTAGAATTAATTGTGGAATAAAAATTCAACATACATGCATAATAGTATACATATATATGCAAATATATAAACTTATACGTTTATAAAAACAAAGATTAATAGAAGGTATCAAATGTTTTAGAATTCAGATAAATTATACTTTTAAATAATAATTCACCATATTTATATGTAAACAGAAATAAAACAAAGGATAAGAAAATAAAATTTAAAGTACTTAAGGCCACGAATGCACAATAATCTTTTTGGACAAACGAAATTATCAAATGAAGATTGAGTCAAAAATTAAGTATCAAAATACATTCCATTCACTGCAAAAAAACTTATTTTTTAAAAAATAAGATCCTTTGTGATACATAGTTTAGGAAATTGATAAATTTGTATTAAAAAGAATTAAGTTCCATAAATAAGAGACTTGCTAGAGTAAATAATGCTAAAACAATAACTCATGTATTATAACATTGGACCTACTTAACTCCATGTATATTGAGTTCTTTATAAGTAGAAAAAGTATTCTGAGAGATAAATAAGATTATCCAAAGGTACATTTTAAATTAAAAGCAGTATAGGCCCAGTTTATATTTAGTTTTCCTGAAGTTTATGAATTAATAATAAACTACAAAAAAATTGCCAGATATGATTGAAAAATACTCAAAAAGTTAATCAACAGGAAAGATAATATCTCAGCAGACATTTCTAAAAGTATTTCTGTGATAAATACTAGATAACAGCAAAAGTTAATATTTTATGTTTTTTAACCAAACATTATTTATGATAGTTGTTAGTATATTTATTAGTACAAATATAGAATCTACTAAATAAGCACATTTTTCTTTGTTTTATAAAGAATATGCTATTGTTTGAACTGAAATAAATATTTAGATATATTACAATAAATTATTTCAAATTAATTCTAAAATAAAATTAAATTCAAGTTATCTTATTTAAGTCAAATAAATTTAAATATTATAACTTCATATTTTTCGTATGCTTTATTAAAGATTTATTTAATTATTTAAATTATTTTTCCGCATACATTACAATTTAACTCTTACTGATAAATATACACAACACAGATGCTAATATATATATATAAAATTAACCATCTAATCTCTTTATCATAACATAAAAAAAAAGAAGAGGAAAAAAAGAGGAAGTAGAGGAGGAGGAGGAAGAGGAGAAGAAAAAATAATAGGAGAAAAAAAGAACTAGAAGAAGAAGAATGATGATGAAGATGATAATAATAATAAAAAATAAAATACTGTGATACTTTATTTTAAATGTAATATTCAATTTTAAGTCTGACAACTTTATAATGAAATAAATAAAATTTAATTAATATTCTTTATGTTATTGCATTTTACTTAAAATATAATAAATGAATACATAAATATAAAATAATTGTGAACAAAATTATAAAGTAATACAATAATTTATTAAATTACTCCTGATATTCTAAATGCAACATTTTATAAATTGTTCATTTTCAAATAAAATAAGATTTTATCAGAAAACATATAAGGCTTTTTACAATTCTGTAGCAAGAACAATGAATTATATATATGCATATAATCTATTTTGTAGATGAGAAAGTATAGTATTATCTTTCCCACAATAGCAAATCAAATCTTCAGGTTATTTTTTAATTTTTGAAATTTTTATCAAAGTATTTGTCTTATTGATATACATTATGAAGGCATTCTGCTTTTTTTCTTAAAGGAAAAATGCATTTTAACAATGCTACTATATAAATAATTTTTAAAATTCAACTTTCTCTTTCAAAAATATTAATAAATATCTTAATTATTTAGATGGAGATGATTTACATTTTGATGCTTCTGTGATAAGGTAATTCTAGATTATCCAATAAGCCATAGCCCACATGATAATCAAGGAAATAGAAAACAATGTAAATTCTAATTATTTCTTTAATCATATTTAAATATTTGACATTATTTAATAAGCCAAATATAATTGACTATTAAAAGAATGAAGTTTGAAACTTTAATAAACCTGAAGTTTATCTGATGAACAACTATTAATTACCAAACAATAAATAGTAAGCTAAAAGAGATCTGAATTTAGCTTATTATGGCTCAAATAAATATTGTCATTTTTAGTATATTATATAATTTCTAATTGTATTACTAGTTTTAATCGGTTGTTGCCTTGGTTACATGATAGCTGACAATTTATTTAGATTATTACATTGAAAGTACCAATTTTCACATCTATAAGTTCATAAAAAATTTAAATTAACATATATAATTCATTTCAAAAGAAGTTTGGTTGCTTGGAAAGATTCCTAGAAATTGTTATATTTCAAATTGTCATGTATATAAACTATGTCTGATTACTAATTATTATTGAGGATTAAGCTAAAAGTAATCTGACTATTAACTTTATTTAGTACAAATAAATATTAGTATTATTACTAAATTATATGACTTCAACTGGCACTAGTAGATTTATATGGTTGTTACTTTGATTACCTAATAATTAAAAATTTATTTAAATTATTATTTAAAAATTTCCTGCTATATTTTAATATATATATAAATCATAAATATATATAAGTAATTGGTTAGCACATGTAAATCACATCATCACAGCCAGGGTATAAAATAAAACAATAGACTATCATCAATCTGTTATCAAGGCAACACTGAGATAATTTTTACTACTATGTGAGTGTTGTCTTGACAACTGATTGGTGATATTTTATTAATTTATTTTAAGCAGTGGCTGTGGTCATATGATTTATATTCACATAAATAAACAAAATTACAAACTGATCTTATAAAATAATATTATTTTAAGACTGACAGCTATTTTTTTTTCAAAGTTAATAATAATATAATCTACAATGTAATAAAAGTTTATAAATTTATAGTTGACAATTCTGACATCATAAAAATAATTAATTGACATTTCTAAAATATTTTTTTTTCATTTTTTGTTATTATATTCAGGTTAAATTAATATTTAATTTATAAAAAATGATATTAAACTTTGAAAATTGGAATTTTTTTATTATAAAGCAATATATTGTATGGCTGATTATATTATATGAATTTTGAATCTCAGTTGCAGAGGTTTATAAAAATGGAATTAAGTTACTCTTTGATAGAATTAAAAAAATATTAATATATATATATATATTGAATCAAATATTTCCAAAAATTGTTATTATAATAAAGAATAGAAATGAGGAGATAATATTCCATTAAACAGAGATAACCTTTAACCATTTGTCACTATTAATTGAAATCTTCATGGCTAAACAAGTTTTCTGATTGACTTATAATAGCTGTTTTTTTGGAGTTTTTGTTGTAGTTAAAGGGGTCCTCTTTTAGTTCAAATCCCAAGTCCTTATATGAATTTAACCCAGACAGTTATTTTTATATAGCTGTTATAGGTTAATAAGAAAACTTGTTTAGCTTCAGGGATTATCAATTAAGAGTAATTGATAGTTTCTTGGCAACATCAAAGGCTATAGGTTATCTCTTTTTACATAGATATTATCTCCTCATTTTTATTTTTTACATGTATGATAGATTTTAAAAATCAAGAAATGCAATTTTGAATCTGATGTTTGATTAGTTACACATATTTTTCCAGTGCATTAGTTAATAATCATATCAACACAGACACACTCATATATATATATATATATATATATATATATATATATATATATATATATATATATATATATATATATAAATTATTACAAACTGATTTATAGATTTTTTTCTTTATTCAGTGTATTTTCTTTTTAATGAAGTTTTCACTTTGCAATGTTCTGTAAAAATATAATTATTTTTAACTAAACAAACTAAACAAATAAAACTGATTAAAAGTCAATAATATATTTTTTCTAAATTTAAATATAACTTTGTCTTTCTTATTGCATTTCCAAATCCATGTAATATTAATACCATCTAAGTTCTTTAATATTTTCTACAATGCTTTTTTACTATCCACTATGATGGTTTTGGTTGCACCAGGTTGATTGCACCAGCAATCTTCAGAACTTCTGAAGATTTCTCAGGCAACTGAAACCATCATACTGGGTTGTAAAAAAGCATTGTAAAAAGTAGCAAAGAATATAGATGATATTAATATTATAATTTAAATACAACAAAATAAATAGTAATTGTACACTATGCTGGAGAGATTAATTACAGCTTAGCACTGCATATGACTGACCTCATCAAAAGCAGGGCTAAAATTGTAATTAATCATTCAAACATAGTATACTATCATTGCTTATTTTGTTAAATCTGATTAAAGTAATTGAAACATAATTCTCTTGTTAGTGAAGTTAATTAATTTTTAAATATTACTTTAGTAAACAGGCAAAAACTCTCCATATAGTAGTGCCACCTTGTACTAACCAGAGCCTTCTGGCATTCATTGATTACTCTGGTTAGAACAAGGTGGCACTACTATATGAAGAGTTTTTGCCTGTTTACTAACAGTTATGTGCTAGCATGAGATGGTGATCATGTGAAATATTACTTTATTGCACATTTTAAAATTTTGTTTTTAAATGTGAATGCATATACATGGAAATATCCATTATATTTTTATTTAGAAAACCACAGCCAGATATCAAGAAGACAATAATCAACTGTTAACATTTTTTATGTTAAAAAAACAAAAACAAATCTCTTTTAAATGCTTTCTGTAATTATTATTTAGAGATAAAAACATATTTCATCAATTAAATCCATAAAAAAATATTAAATTATATATATTTTATAGCCTTTTTTATTTTTTAATAGTATGTAGTTAAAATTAAAAAAAGGTTATTTAGTAGACAATGGTCTATGTATGTTTTTTTTTATATATCAAAGCGTTGACCGGGAAGCGAACCCAGACCAGCTGCTTGGCAGGCAGCTATGCTAACCACTAGCCACCAATGCTTGACATGATCAAAATTCAGATGAAGATAAAAGATTAAACATTAATTTCAAAATTTGTCTGGAGGATATAAATTTCCAATTGTAGAGAAACAAAGTAACAGCCTTCTTTATATAATAACAATATTCTATTTGAGTGTGCTTATTAAAATATATTTAATGCTCTGCTATAAAAAATAAAATAGCCTTTATTAAATTATATAGAACAACTTCTCCAATATCACCTGAGAAAAAGACGTGAAAGAAATGCAGTAACCATTAGACTTACTGATTACTGCAAAGAAATGATTTGAGTTGTTTTTCATCCTAATTTATTATTCAGCCTCAGAAATTGAGAAGTGGATGAAAAGTGAATTACAAGATTTGATCCAGACAACAGAAGAAGTTAAATAAAAGTGTATAAAAATTGAATGTAAAACAACTTAAGATTTTAAATATCTTAATAATTGCTTCTAAAAATGACCACAGAAACATAATAAAATGATTAATTACTCAGTTACTGGGAAAGTCATGTAATAATACTCAAGCATTGGCACATTGATAGAATAATAGGCTTGGAAGCAAAAGATTCTTAAAATGAAGGTTCAATTGATCATGTCCAGTGCTTGAATATTATTATGTCTCTTTAATTATTTTTTTTACAGGCAATCATTAGCATATCTAAAATATTAATTTATGTTCAATTATTATATGCTTTTATTTATTTAACGTACACTATTAGTCTTGATCAAATCGTGTAAATCAGATTTCACCCACTTCCCAATAAAAATATATTAAAAAAAATTCAAATAAATTAAACCAAAAATTAGCATAAATTAATTTAAAAATACTCCTTATAATGTAAAATTGAATGATTTATTGAAAACTGATATATATATATATATATATATATATATATATATACAATATATATATATATATATATATATATTGTAATGTACAAATATAGAGACTGACTAACTGTTGTTACTTCTTCCAGATGTGATCGCTCAGTACTTTACAATTGATCGAAAGCCAACATTTTGGGCATGCCAAATTGTAACTCATTTACTTAGTGGCTAAAGGAAAATAAATAAATAACCACCTAATTATAACCAATAAAAGGCTAAAAACAAAAAAAATATTTTATAAGCTAAGCTCAGTGGGTTTCAAATATTCCATATGTCATAATAATAAGAGAAAAGGAATACATAATTGGAATAATTATCATTAAAATAAAAGGCAACCTGAATGATTAAAAGGAGAAGAATTCTCATACTCATTCTTATAAAAATAAAGACTTTTAATATTGAAAGCATATGCCATTAAAGGTTACAATAAAATTCTTCACTTCACAACATCTACTACTACCACACTTCTTATCAATCTGCTAAGCATCTTATTTCCATGATCAAAGGAAACATTTTATTTATAAAATGTACTATGTTTTCTTAAATATTTGCCACAATAATATCTTATTTAAAATAGTTTTTTTTTTTTTTAGCAATAATAATTTATTTAAAGGGATGGTTTGTAAATAAATTGGGTATTTCAGGGTAAATATGATTAAATTTAACTAAGATAAAATAAATTCTCTTTTAACTCCGGCAGATTATTTAGCAAAGAATGAAATCCTAGTGACAAGAACAAAGAGATGTACTCTTCTTACTCCTAAGATAATGCCTCCCACAATTATAATAATAATAATAACATTAATGTTTTAAATTAACATGACAAAGTCTTAATTTAAAATAAAAGAAAAATAATCTACTAGGATAACATTTGGATATTAAGAATGGATAAGGGGTTTTATGGCCATTCTAAATATCATGTTAATAAACTTACTTTAAACATTTCTGAACTTAAATAAAGTAATTTCATGATTTATTATAGAATAATAGTATAAATATGGAAAATAATTTAAAATTAGCATAATGATCTTTGAAAACCAACCAAAATTGCCTAAATTGATCCTGAATAATAAAAATACAATTATACTTTTTTATTCAACAAAATCATCTCTTTCTTAGAGGTAATCCTAATATTTTAGATGCAATTTCAATAAAGTGACTCTTACGTCAAATTTTTTTATACCCATGTATAAAAATTTAGAGTAATTTATAATACTCTTATGATTTTTATTTGATTTCTGAATAATGAATGGAGAAACAAATCTGATATATTTTCTAATGCCATTAAGTAAAAACTACAAATAATTTTTTTTTTGAATGTCAGAAAATTACAGCTTACAAGCTTATTATGCAATAAATAAGTAAATAAATAAAAAACATATTAATATGGCTTGCTATAAAATTTTCTACAAATGTAAATATGACTAATGTCCCTTATGAATATTTAATACAATGTAAAATTCAATGATGAGATGGATATTTAAAAAGATGTATATTATTATTTTCTGCAAAAAAATAACTTAAAATTTTGAATCAATATTTATATCACATTTACATCCTAAGTATAAGCAAAGCATAACGACAGGACCTACATATCAACAATATAACTTACACTCAGATAAAATAGGAATATAACAAAAGTTAAGGGCAACATTTCTCAATACCTAATGAAAACATATCAATTGCCAGGATAAAGTCATAGTAATATATTACTCATGGCTTTATACAAAATACACTACCAACAAAATAAATCCACATTTGGATGACAAAGTAAAGTCAAAGTGAAGTTTGATAGCATGAACTCACAAATAAATGCACCTACTTTTGAGAGCAGTAAATAAATAAATGCATACTTAATCTCTAGTCATGAAGCAATAAGAATGAACCACCAGAAAACAACAATAATAATGGGATTTATCTTAAATTAAGCACTGCATGCTTTAATATCAATCAATCAATAGTAGTCTGTCCAATAGACAGGTCCAAAGAGTAGTCACTACATCAGTTCATCCATTCTTCCATTCCATTCTCTTCCTTGCCCATTTCCTCAATTCCACATAAGCCTTCCCATCTCTTATATCATCCAATAATGTCAATCTCTTCCATCCTTTCTTTTTAATTCCACTCACCATTCCCTCCAAAACATCTTTCAAATTATAATCTCTTCTTAATATATGTCCAATCCAGTTTCTCTTTCTCTCTCTGATATTTTCAATCAATCTTCTTTCCTCATTAACTCTTTTCAAAACTTCTTCATTTATTATTTTACTCATCCAACTGATTTTTTCCATTTCCCTCCATGTTTTAATATAATAAAGAATAATAAAGTGCCTTTGAAAACATCATAACAACATAGAGAGAATATATGCTAAATCTCCAAAACTATATTGGCAAGATAAACATTTTTAGAAAATAAGAGAGAGAGACTAAGCTATTACCTTTTAAACATATACAGGAACTAAAAGATGTGTAAAAATGATAAATAAATAATTAATGCTATATCTAGCTTAGTAAAATTAGACAGTAAAATAAGCAATAAAATAAGCAATAAAAATAACACATCCACTTATACTTCATTCAGCATGATTATGGATCTTCAATAAATAAATAATTCATAAGAAGGTCATGCATAACATTTTCAAAATATATTATCAACCAATAATATTCTGAGAACTTTAACAGAACTGTTTATAAAAATAGAATACAAAATTATATCCAAATGATATGTATATAAAAAAATAACATTGTAAACAAAAATCTTAAATATTAAAACTTAAAATTAAACCCATTTACCATTTATAAAGTAAAATAAAAGTCCTTTTTTCAACCATGAAGTAAGATACAATTAATAAAGTGAATAAAAATTCTGTAGTCAATCCAGCACACAAGAACATGACATAATTAAGTAGTAAAATACTTCACAATGACATTTAGATAGAAAATATTTAAAATAATGCTAGCAGATATGTGGATATGGCCATCCATTTAAAGAGATCTTTCATGTAATAAGCAATAACAGTATTTATTTCACATAATAAAATAGTCATTTATCTTTATTCTTGCAAGAATTCTATTAAATAATAATGATAATGATAAGCAGAAGAAAAAAATCTTAAAATATTTTTAAATATTCTTAGAGCAGTTTTCAGAATGATAATGATGATGGAAAAAAAAGAAAGAAAGAAAGAGAGAGTGAGTGATCAGGCTAATGCAGGAAATTTTGTATTAAACTTTATTGAAAGTAATAATATTAAGAATATTAATATTTTCATTTATAATTCATAAATACTATATTGAAGTATTTAATAATATATTATAAAACTTCTGGGGTAATATAAGACAATTGTTTTCTTTCTACAGAGCTAAGAATATACATTTCTGTTCTCAATATGAACTAGATATAATAAGTAAAAATTCCTTTTTACATCACTATTGACTTATAATAACAGCAAAAATAATGCTATTTACACATAATATAATTGAACTATATCACAGGTTTTTTTGTTAAAATACATAAAATTTTATAGGAGATATTTAAACAATATTCTTGTCATGACAGGCAAGTTATTATTATTAGGAATTTAAAGTTCTTCATTCAAAATAAATTAATCCCAAATATCATTGTTTTAAAAAGACAAGTATCTTTAAGAAAAGCATTTGAAACAATTAAATAATTTTAAAGTCATTAGTGATACAGAGAGATTTAAAAATATGTTAAAGTAAACTTGAATATCAAATAAACTTCAGATATGAATGAAAATTAATAATGGTTCTTACATAGTCAAAGCAACGATAATGCTAAGAAATTTAAATAGTATACATTTAAATATCTTATAATAATTAATTAGTTTTATCATGTTTACTGCAATTTATATTCTGTGTACATGAAGTCTTTAATTTACAAGTTGTAACTAGATAAAGTTAATTTCCTAGAAAACCATTACCTTTTCTAAAAAAACTAAAATTGTTAAAAAAAATTATACTTATTAAATTAAAATGATTAAATAACTTTCAGTAACAATAAATAAAAATGAGAATGTGACACCCAGTGGGTGTACAAGTGCCAGTTTCTCTTATTTATATCCTAAGTCATGTGATTACTTTATGATTACTAATACTGACATTTTAATTCGCACCCACTTTATTTCATTGGTTTGAATCCAGTCTTACCAACTCTAAGGAGAAATTCTAAAAATAATCTCATTATATATTCATTTTTCTAAATCAAGTAATTTATGTCTAGACAGACTAATTAATTATTACCTTTCCTGCTAAAATAAATTATTTCTAAAATCAAATATTATAGTAAAAACACATTACAAAATAAAAATTACCTTATTCCAAATAAAAACATCTTATAATATTTATTTAACATATTCATTTTAATTTAATTTAAGTACTCAGGACATTTAGAATTGTTTTTTTTTTTTAAAAAAAAAAAGATATTTAAAAAAACATTTAAAACAAGGAAGTATTAAAGAAATTAATTATTTTACATTCATTCATCAAAATATTCATGTATTTACTCTTTTAAGTCCTATTTTAAAATTATCAGCTTTATTATGACTTCTTTTAACTAACTAAATCTAAAGAATTTAATTGTATGATATTATATTATTATTGAAATTGAAGTAAAGCAATTTAACATTTAATTTAAATATTAAAATGTAAGGTTTGAACTTGGTTTTCAAATTTAATACTAATAATAAATCTTTCAAGTATTTTAATAGTTAAATTATGGTTATTTTAAGCTTATTGGCTTAAAAACTACATTAATTAAGACTTATAAGTTCACAAGTATTTAAAATGTAAGTACTTTAAAATCACAAAAAATATTTATAGGACTAAAATATCATAACTAGGCTTCTAAAATCACTTTATAGCTATAAAATTGCAAAAATATTTATACTATAATTAAACATAGCATCATTAAACAACAAAGTTTTTTCATTCTAAAAATTAAATTACTGATTATTTTTTTTAAACATTAGGCTGAAATATAACTTGACATTTAGCTTCTAGCAAAAGTTTAAGACCATAATATATATATATATATATATATATATATATATTGTACCTATATTGATATAGGCACATATAATTTTATCTAAAATTATATTATTAAAATAATCTTTCTTTAAAGAAAAACATAAAATTAAATGTTGAAGAGTTTATTCAGTTTGTTTTTGAAAAAGATAAAAATCAAATAGTTTTCTAGCATTAGCGTTAGTTTTGAATTAAAAAGCTACAATTAATTAATCAAAAGGGGGGAGGGGAGTCTTGGTTTGAGAAGTTAAACTAAGGGTTATAAAAGGAAGTAAAGAGTTTTTATTAGTATTCGTAAAAATATAATTTAAAAGGTTAAAACATACAAATCTCTTTTCATTCAAGTTTAATTAAAGAAAAAATAATGTTAAAACTAATATATGTGTGTATATATCTGCGATTGTCAACAATAGAATAAATGTTATTTTAAATAAATGAAAGTTAAAGAAGATTATCATTAAAAAACATGGCAATGGTTATTAATTAATATCAAACAACATTTTTGCATGGCTATTACTAATTAAGCAATCTTTCAAAACACGTTTATCAAATGATTATCACTGGAATTTGACAACAGATCTTTGCAGGAGATATTACGAAGACAACACGTCACAGATATAAATAGACTTTTTTTTATCGGACAGTGTTCGGTTCACAAATTAGTTGAGTGAGTTCAGTTCACAAATTAATTGAGTGAGTGCAGGTCACCAATTAATTGAATCAGTTAAGTTAATGGTATTCAGAAACAAAATGCAGTGCTGAGAAGATTTTGGGAACGCACGTTTATCTCTAGCCCAGATGTCCAATGAAAACAGCAGATCTGCCTGTGAAATAATATCAGCTTAACATCTTAGAAAATCTCTGTCAGGATCTAATTGTCTCCAATAGTAATAATCGTGAAACTCATCCAGGAAAAGTCCCAGCCGGCTGGTAAGCATTCATAATGGAAACATTTTCACCGAAAGCAGCCTCCAAAAAGAACAAAATTCTACGTCTACATTCAAAAGCCTAGGTAAAATATTTGCTTATTTCATTTATACTGTAATAGCCATTGCATTGCATTAATTCGTATGAATCTTTCAAGAGTCTAATTATATGAACTCTATATCATATATAAATGAACTATTGATGTGTGTGATTAACTTTCAAATGCTATGTAGTCCTTTATTATCATTATTATGTGTGTGCATGAGTTAATATGTGCGTGATCTTATAACAATATTATTAGTCAAAGTAGATAAATTCCCAGTGTTCTGTTATAAAAATATTCAAGAATATTTAAACTATTTAGAATGTTAATTTAAAATATGCGTGTGTTTTATTAGAAGTATAAAATGTTTAAATTTAGTAAATAAATGTTAGTTAATAAATTATCTTTAAAATTAAACTTTATTTGTCGGTCAATTTTTTTTTAACAAATTCTTTTATCAATTCTTTTAATCACTAATTAAGTATAATCTATTAGTGATTACAAATAGCTGAGCTAGTCGTGGATTTAGGCATTGAGTTAGTGGCCACTGTTCAAAGTGCGTTGTCTATTCTTTTAGAATTCTTTTAGAATAAGCAGCTGGTGCCCGTGGTTATACACAAACAAAAAAGTGCTCTGGACATGGTGTTCAACTCAACAGCCGAGAAGAAGCTATGTCCTGGAAATGTAACGTTAGTTATATACTTTATAGCTATCGTTTGGGCATACATACTCTCCGAGTATGTTCTTCTCTGCCTAAGAGACCGGTGTTTCGAATGCACATATTTGAATTCAGTTCAATATA
>JAQFVV010008707.1:0-24366 GCA_028023455.1 Epiperipatus broadwayi | reverse complement strand
TAACAAGGTGCGGACTGAGGAGAGCGATGGTCCGCCTAAAGTTACAAGAGAAATGGGTATATATATATATTACTAATACTATTAGCTAATAAAGTTACTAATAATCGGAAATATTAATATTTAATGGTGATGGGAATATTTTAATATTAACCGTATATTATTCATATATTTATTTAGAGGTAGTTGTTAGACTATAAAAGAAAGAAAAAAAAAATAATATAAACATCGTAGAACTCGTGTTTTGTTGGGGTGTTTGTGGCATACGAATGTATATATGTGCGTGATTAATGTATTTCGAGTGGATAGCAAATTGGAACAAAACGAGATCCGTCTGAAATGCGAATGTATTTTGATGCGATGGCGACCGCAATGACGCAGTCATGGTCTATTCGGATGACGCAACCAGGGGATTTCGCCGGAGGGGATCACGAAAATGGAGGAGAAAGGACGAGAAGAAAAAGGATATAAAAGAAAATAGAGAGGGGATAAGAGTCTTCTTGCACGGGTCCAGAAAGTAATCAGAATAAAAGTGTATCATGCATCGAGTGGGGTAAAAACCTCAACTTGACAGGCAATGAAGGCCTGCCCCACAGTCCAGAAGGTGCTGCAAGGAATAAAATCAAAGAACGCCGAATTCCGGTCATCGACGGCAAAGAATAGTGATCGCTACGGAGAAATGAACCACGAGATCATCCAGCTATAGAGCCTTTATCATCGTAACCCATGCTTTTGGAATATTGAGGTAACGTGAACTTTATCAATTGCCTATTGAATTGCTATTACCACACAATCCGAGTGTTAAACGGATTGTGTCATCCATTGGAACTTTGGAATAATTTAATTTTCTATGATTAAAACCTGTTTTAATAAAACGTACCAACTACAAAGTCCGTGGAGGCAGTTTAATAGACGAACAATATTAATGTGTTTTGTGGGGCCTATTAAAATCCAAAAAGAAAGAGAAGGGGTAATTTACTTAATCCGTACATGTATGCGTATGCTATAACATTCAGTGAAACACGAGTTGTAAATAACGGGGGGTGGGGGTCAACTAAATGAATTTTAATATTTTCTTTTGTTGTGTAATAAATTGTTTTACATTAAAAATATCTTGTGGAATATTTTTCTTTCGCTTTGTATTTATATTATGTCAATCAAATTCATAGTTAGGGGCTAAAAATGTCATAATTAAAATAAAACGTATGCTCTACCTTGAATAACCAGCTTATAGAACTTTAGTATAGGGTAGCGAGCGCACTCCTCCGAAATTAGACGAGAACTTCATTCTGCGCAGGGAAAACTAATCGATAAGATTCGATTTTTAAATCGATTTAGTCACCAAATATACAGTTGATTACGGATATTAACCCACTTCCAGTTAAAGACAGTAGTGTCGGAATCCCTACTTCCCGTCCACGGTCTATTGACCACCACTCCCTGAGATGAGCTAGGCTAATGAACACCACCCCTTTTTCTTAATTACCGCGAAAGGTAAAGCGACTGCAAATATTTATTGAGTCGCTATCGGGGTTTATTCTGCATTAATAAAGTCCCGCGGTGTAATTCTTGTTTGCTCATCGCAAATAGGTTTGGCGCTTGGAAGCAAACACGCTATCCATAAATATGCCCGGGAATCATGCAGAGACAAAATGAATTCATATATCTATAAGGTTAAGTCTTAAGTTAACTAGAGCCAATCCTATGAATTTATTAATACGACCCTTCAGCGGGCAAAGCGGTTCGTTATAACTGGACGCCGCAACTGTGGGGCCTCTGGAGAGTGAGGGGAAATAGGAAGATAGTAGAAGGTTCAAATAAAAGAGGGCGCAACGACCAGTGGATTTGACACGAAGTCGGGATATTGAGCAAAACTCCGATACTTTCACGCATTTTACAAGGTTAAAGAAAAGAAAAACGGCGAATGATTTAATAAAAAATTTTTTTTTTTTTCCCAGCGTAGATTTTTTTTTTATTATTGTAAAATTTTTTTTTTTGTTAAAAAGAAAAAAAAAAAAGGGAAAAGACGAATGGAATATAGACATGTTAGAGCAATAACACTGAGCCGTATTAATAGGCTGGAAATGGATATATATATAGTCGCGTACGTTATCCGAGTTATTAATAAAAACTACCGCTAACCCTAATGGTTTTCGGAGGTCTAAATAGAGACATATAAACTATACGCGAACTCGTGCGCAATTATAAATTTTTTTTTTCTTTCTCTTGGTTGGAGGTGCGATAATAAAAGAATGGGAAATACGATGTAACAGCACATGGAAGCGTAGCACTATAGAGTAAAAGGACAGAAAGCGACAGCACTGGATGGGGGGCGAGGTAGTCAGAGCCTGTCAAGATAAGCTAGCATAGAAGTAATTAACATTAGCGATAGCCAACCATGGAAACTCGGTCTAAGGGAAAAACGGACGAGGGAGGGGAAGAAAAGGGAGAGATGATGAGAATGATGGAAGGAATTATGAAGAAACTAGAAGATATTGAGACACGATTGAAGAAAATAGAAGACGAAATGGAGGGAAGAAAAGGGAGTGTGACGAGCGAGCAGGGCGAGGCCGAAGAGGGGATGGGAAAGCCAGGAGTAAAAGAGGCAAGACTAGCACCTAATAAAGAAGAGAGTGTGAAATATGCGCCTGCGCCGGGCCACGTTAACTCATTTGTGAGAATCCGACCTTTCTCAGGGGAAGTGGGGGAGGCGCCAACTGAACATTTAAAGAGCCTGACGAGATATTACCAAGTGAACCCCATGGATGAAAACAGCAAACTGGCTGTTGCCTGTAGCAATCTCACAGGACACGCACAATCATGGTGGGACTCACTGTTCAAACCTCCGACCACATTTCAAAGATACCAGAAGGAACTAACGGACGTCTTTTGGTCGGAGGATCGGCAGGAGATGGTACGTTATCGAATTATGCAGGAGAAATACACGGAAGAGAAACGAGAAAGTTTCACGCAGTTCTTCCATCGCCAGGTGGCGCAACTCCGAACGTTAAACGCTTGTAGGTTGACAGAGGTCGGGATCATTAGGATCATAAGGCAAAATATGCCAATGAGGGTCGAGCAGATCATGTTGGGAACGGGAAAGACATCGATAGAAGGAATGGCCGAGGTACTTACGGGCGTGGATATAAGTACTCACAATTACGGGTTTGATCCGGGGAAAGGAAACCTGGATATCCGCAAGAGATGGGAAACTGAGGCTAAGACAAGAGGGAAACTCGACTCCGAGACGGCCAGACCGCCTGGGAAGCCCTACCCCAGCGGGAATCGAGCGCCGGATTAACGGAGGCTCCAAAAAAAAGCCTGTCAAACCCATAGTGCGTGTTTGAAGGCTTCCGAACGGGGGGGCATTGTAACAAGGTGCGGACTGAGGAGAGCGATGGTCCGCCTAAAGTTACAAGAGAAATGGGTATATATATATATTACTAATACTATTAGCTAATAAAGTTACTAATAATCGGAAATATTAATATTTAATGGTGATGGGAATATTTTAATATTAACCGTATATTATTCATATATTTATTTAGAGGTAGTTGTTAGACTATAAAAGAAAGAAAGAAAAAAAATATAAACATCGTAGAACTCGTGTTTTGTTGGGGTGTTTGTGGCATACGAATGTATATATGTGCGTGATTAATGTATTTCGAGTGGATAGCAAATTGGAACAAAACGAGATCCGTCTGAAATGCGAATGTATTTTGATGCGATGGCGACCGCAATGACGCAGTCATGGTCTATTCGGATGACGCAACCAGGGGATTTCGCCAGAGGGGATCACGAAAATGGAGGAGAAAGGACGAGAAGAAAAAGGATATAAAAGAAAATAGAGAGGGGATAAGAGTCTTCTTGCACGGGTCCAGAAAGTAAAGAGAATAAAAGTGTATCATGCATCGAGTGGGGTAAAAACCTCAACTTGACAGGCAATGAAGGCCTGCCCCACAGTCCAGAAGGTGCTGCAAGGAATAAAATCAAAGAACGCCGAATTCCGGTCATCGACGGCAAAGAATAGTGATCGCTACGGGGAAATGAACCACGAGATCATCCAGCTATAGAGCCTTTATCATCGTAACCCATGCTTTTGGAATATTGAGGTAACGTGAACTTTATCAATTGCCTATTGAATTGCTATTACCACACAATCCGAGTGTTAAACGGATTGTGTCATCCATTGGAACTTTGGAATAATTTAATTTTCTATGATTAAAACCTGTTTTAATAAAACGTACCAACTACAAAGTCCGTGGAGGCAGTTTAATAGACGAACAATATTAATGTGTTTTGTGGGGCCTATCAAAATCAAAAAGAGAAAGAGAAGGGGTAATTTACTTAATCCGTACATGTATGCGTATGCTATAACATTCAATGAAACACGAGTTGTAAATAACGGGGGGTGGGTCAACTAAATGAATTTTAATATTTTCTTTTGTTGTGTAATAAATTGTTTTACATTAAAAATATCTTGTGGAATATTTTTCTTTCGCTTTGTATTTATATTATGTCAATCAAATTCATAGTTAGGGGCTAAAAATGTCATAATTAAAATAAAACGTATGCTCTACCTTGAATAACCAGCTTATAGAACTTTAGTATAGGGTAGCGAGCGCACTCCTCCAAAATTAGACGAGAACTTCATTCTGCGCAGGGAAAACTAATCGATAAGATTGGATTTTTAAATCGATTCAGTCATCAAATATACAGTTGATTACGGATATTAACCCACTTCCAGTTAAAGACAGTAGCGTCGGAATCCCTACTTCCCGTCCACGGTCTATTGACCACCACTCCCTGAGATGAGCTAGGCTAATGAACACCACCCCTTTTTCTTAATTACCGCGAAAGGTAAAGCGACTGCAAATATTGATTGAGTCGCTATCGGGGTTTATTCTGCATTAATAAAGTCCCGCGGTGTAATTCTTGTTTGCTCATCGCAAATAGGTTTGGCGCTTGGAAGCAAACACGCTATCCATAAATATGCCCGGGAATCATGCAGAGACAAAATGAATTCATATATCTATAAGGTTGAGTCTTAAGTTAACTAGAGCCAATCCTATGAATTTATTAATACGACCCTTCAGCGGGCAAAGCGGTTCGTTATACAACTAAAAGCAAGCCATATTATATTTTAATGTGTTTTTGAACATAATTATAATATAAACAAAGTCTGCCTTCTCTAAGAAAACTATGCTCACTTTTACCATTATGTATTTCAAATCTCCACTTCAAATAAGGTATGGTTTTACAACTATCGACTCTTTACTAATACTTCTATCAAGCTGAAGAACACATTGTTAGATTTTACTATCTCCTCATATATCTTTAGAAGATTATTTAGCATCCTTAAATGAAAATGTTCTAAGGCCTTTATATAGCAAACTTAATTGCAGTAATTATTTTTTCATGAAGTGATACTCTATCTTTTAACTTGTTAAAAGCTATGGTTGCATGTTGGAATCTGTGTCACACTTCAACATCTAAATCTTTTTTCTTATTAAAATGTAAAATACTACTAACATACTAAAATTTTCACATTGATCACTTGATAATTATTCAAGGTAGAAATTACTAACTAATTTTCTTCCATTACTGTATGATAAAGATCTTGAATTGGCTGAACACTAATAACTAAATTAATATCATAAAATTCTGTAGGTATTTTAGCATCTATACAGTTCAGACAGAATGACTTTAATAGTTCTGCAAATAAGTTAACTCTGAATACAAATCTCTATTATTCCAAAACTTCTTGATTCTTTTTACAAAATGCAATAGAAAGAATTTTATATTTATTTCATGTATTTAAATTATTCTTTATTTTGGAAAAAAAACTGGCAAACTTTTGATAGACTTCTTTTACAATGCATTTTTAATGAAAAAAATTTTGAAAATGGATTATTCTCCAATACATGAGGGGTCAGAATGACTAAAGGGTCAACATGGATAGGATGACAACCTTGGCACTAACAAGGGCTTTGAATGTTCCATCATCAGATTTTCAATGAAATGGATGGTTGAAGAGTTGTGGGTTGGAGTAGTTTGACGCCTGTCCATTAAAGTACGAAGATTGGCTATCTCAATATAAAACTGAGCACTGATTGTATGTATGTGTGGAGGGAGTAATCTGGACTAACTGATGATTGCTGGTTTAGCATGAAATATGTATATTGGCGATTATTTATCTTTTCAACATGTGTATGATCAGGTAGGTCAGCAATATGAGATGGCATGGAGAGCTGAGGGTCATGTGAAAGTCTGAGTTTGAATCCCTTATATATTACATTATATATGTGCAGGTGTGTGTAAGTCTGTACAGTGTATTAATTTGAAAATTAAAAGAATAATCATAAATGTTATAGACATAATCAGTGTCTTACAAGAAACTTTCAAATTAATGGAAGCCAGAGCTAGTGGAACATTTATTTCAACACAATTAAAATTTCAAATGAAGATAATTTTTAAATGAAGAAGAACATGTTTATACTACAATCCTTGGCAAAAATTAAAATGTGAGTATGAATTACTTTAAAAGAAACTTTATATTAAGAACAAATTAAAAGTACCAATATGTAGTTAAAAACTGAGACTGTTGATATTAATAAAAAGCTGAGAGTGTTGATATTAATAAAAAGGAAATATTTGATCAGATAATAATTCTAAGAAAAAGTTTTGGCATGGGGAACATGATTGAGAAGTGGAAAAAATATCTTACCATGAATAATGGATGGCTATATTAAAGCAAGTTAAATTTGAAAAACAATATTCTGAGCTGTTCGGATTTGATTAGCATTCCAGCACATCGTGCACATGTTGAAAATTTTTTTTTCCACTATCAATTCAATGGACAAATGAATTGGCATATCTTTTGTAATGATAGCTATAAAACATAATAAAGGATCCAACTTTTGTTGAAGAATGCTAAGAATAGTGCTATCTATAAGGCATTGACAGCATCTAATTATTATAATGTTCATACATTATACCATTTAATAAAACTATATTTAGGTTCTGAATAGGCTTTTTATTAACGCTGACTCACTGTATCTGGTTTACCTAAACTTAGAAATCCTAATCTTTATAGTATATATACATCACATAAAGAGGATGGAGTTGATAAGAATAAGAGTATAAGTTTGGAGGTAGAAGAAAGCGGACGGTCAACGTGATATACATTTTGATAAAATATGGTCAGGCTGGGGTAGAGGCTTCAACGTGCGGAGTGTCCGAATCCTTTGCTCCCGAAGGTATAGCAGCTGCCGATAGCCGAAAAGGGACGTCAAGCCCGGAGAATTCGCCTCAGTAAGCAACAATATTGAATCGCCAGAAGAGAAAGAAAATAAATAAATAAACAGACTTTAGCCATGGAACCCGAACTTCAAAGAAAAAAAAACAAAGTTCGTTCACCGACAAAGGACCGGAGATTCCATTTTCACCAAGAGGATTCGACAATTCCCCGGGGAAACCAGGTATATGTCACTTTTAGTAAGCTTACTCCACGAATTTGAGGAAACTGTTTATTTGACACAATTGTGAACTTAAAAATTTATTTTCTTTGCTCGGAGAGGTCAAACTATTTACTACGGAATTTATTAGTGTATAAATTAGTCCAATTAAATCCTCGGTGCAAAATACATATAATAGCATATTTGTGTGTGTGGGAGTTTTGGTAAAAAGAGAAAGGAGCAAACAAAGAAAAAAAGAAAACTGATATGAAATCTTTGATTTAAAAGAGAAAAGAGACACTAATTTAACTTAAGTAAATAATATTTTTTTTTTATACATACGTAAATATCATAGCTAATAAATAGCATATTTGTGTGTGTGTGAGTTTTGGCAAAAAGAGAAAGGAGCAAACAAAGAAAAAAAAGAAAACTGATATGAATCTTTGATTTAAAAAAGAAAAGAGACACTAATTTAACTTAAGTAAATAATTTTTTTTTTATATACATACGTAAATATCATAGCTAATAAATGTATATAAAATGAATGGTTTTTTTTTTTTTTTGTTTTGTTTTTATGTTACGAGTTTTTTTAAAAATAATAAAAAAAAGAGAGAGTTAGATCTACTGCCGGTAAATTTTACCACCAGCCCTGCGCTGAGCTAGTCCAGGGGCATTTCCATATTGGTATTCCAGTTCTCCCAGCATAATTCTTATAGAAATATGGGATTGGTGCTTGAGGTCATAAATTAATGCGCATAAATATGCTGGGGCAATAAAATGGAATAATTTAAGAATAAATATTATTTTAAACCATTACGCATATACGTGTATCGTTATATATACATACACGCAATCGTACAAGACTACATATATGCGTAAAATATATATGGAAAACGGTAAATCCTGTTATAATAGACAAAATTAAATAAATATAATAAAACATGAAAAAAAATCATGATATCTTATCCAAAATAATAGATTGTATAGTGGTTGTGATTAATTTGAACTACTTACACTGGAACATGAGAGAACCAAATATTCAATGAATCCCAGAGTTTTTAAAGGATGAATAACCCAATTTTACAAATCATTTTCTGACTCTTCTGTGTTTAAAGGATCATCAAAAATGATATGAACTTTGAAATTACATTTTAAATGTGTATAACGAAGAAATATATAAGGAAATTATAAGAGCTTAATACTTGCTGTCATAGCAGATAATTCAGCTGATATATCAGAACATACTTAGTAAGTGATTGTTTTTCCTTGTGAATTATAAACTGAGTGCTGGGGATATTTTAATCCAAAATCGCAAAATCCTAAATGTTGAGTAGAATGTATTTTAGAACAATTGTGTTAAATGATGAGTATGGTAAATTAATTGCACAAACATATGATGGTTCCACTCTAATGAGTAAAGAAGATTAAGAATACAAAAAATTCTACAATATGTCTAAAGTTGATTGGTTTTGTCTCTTTCTGATTCTTGCAGTGCCATATGTAACAACATAGTTTAGCTTATTTACGACAAAAATTTTAAGGTACTAATATGATTGATCATAAGTTACCATATAAAATGTGACACTGTTTTCCTATCTTTCTAGATCATCTTTAATGCTTTTCCTGCCATTAAAAAATCTTTTTTAACACCTTGAAAATTTTCTTGCACCTCATAGCTTCATTTGTTATTATTTCAAATGTTTAAATCAAATTTGATGTTAATGCAATTGAAGGTTAAGTTATGAATTATAGCATCACATTTCATATCATAATCCACCATAGTAGCATTTTAAATTTTTGTGGTAAAGAGCTAAACTATGTTCCTATGCATCACATGTATTGATTCAGAGATAGACCTTCAAAGTGTTTGAAGAGAGAACGAGTTACCTTTTTCACTGAACTACACTGTATAAAACGATCATACAGATGTTCACATTTCATACATCATTATGTCTGTCAAAATAGTTTAATAATGCTAAATATAATTACAAAATTTTACAAATTTGAAAATTTTTAATAGTTTTTGCCTCAACATTTTCTTTTTTTAAAAAAATCAACACCATATTTCAGCCCACTTGAGAGTATTTCTAAACAATTTCTTAAGGGTAAAAAAACAACAGAATTAAATTAGAAAACAATAATGAGTGAGCTGGAATTACATTCCTATAATTTCTTAAGCACTCACTGACTTAGTTATTATGAAAAGGTACAATAAGTGTACACTAATTAAATGCACTGAACCAGCTTTGCCAAAATACTGCCAGAATCACAGTGATTAGTAGATTTATGCAGTACAAGCATGCTTATATAATTGATGTGATGTAATATGTTAATGAGGCATAATATGCATAGAAGGCAATTATCATTTCATTTTTCAGACAATGAAATACATAAATCTTTTTTGTTGATAGAATGTCAATCCTTCGTAATTGCCTAAGCCTCATTGTATTTTCTTTTTTTTTGTCTCTTTCTATGCAAACTGTTATGACATTAGCTGGCGAAAAAGGGTGTGACCCATGTTACACTCATAATAAAAAAAATTAATCTGTATTCACTTTTTTGTTTTGCTCAATTGTACAAATATATGTTTTAGGTTATTCTCCTGGATCTATTTGAAAAAGATTCACCATAATACAAAGAGTTGCAGAATTAATCACTGCATACAATTTTATAGACCTCTTGGAGATCATGCTCTATTAGTGTCTTGTCTTTAGATTTGTTCAACATATTATCAAGAGATGAAAGCAATCTTAAGCTTATCCTGTACATGTTAGCACAACTATTCCTAAGATTATCTAGCAATCTAAGGAAGGCTTATATACACTCTAGGCATATTACAAATATTTTTAATTTTATTTACATTGGTTTAAAATTTCACAACCGTTTTAATATGTGTGTTATGATGATAACAAGTCCTATTATATCATTAATGTATGCGTCAATGTTGCTCTTTTTATTTGCCTCATATTTGCATAGATGCTTGTTCCTATATGTCAGGGGTGGGAAAATAGTGGCCTGAGTGTCACATGTGCCCTGCTAAGAGTTTTTATGTGGCCCACCAAAATGATCAGAAAAATCTACCTTGAACTGAGATTTTCTTTCCTTGCACAACTGAAGATTCATCTCGTATTTTTCCATTAGAATGGCCACATCAATACCCATGCATAGTGTAGACATGATGTGTGATGCTTTTCCAGTTGATCTGGTTAATTTCAATTTTGTCTTTGCATTAGCAATTATATACATTTCCAACTTTAGTGAAACAATAAACCCTTCGAAAAAATATAAAATTGATGATGAATGTCATGTGTTTAATAAAGAATGGACAAACAAATAATTTCTTTGGTAATACAGGGAATAAAGCAGTGTGTTTATTGTGTCATGAAAAAAGGGTGACCCTCCACTAATCTTTGCTTCCACAATGTGTGGCCCCAATGCAGCCCTCCACTAATTTTCGCTTCTACAATGTGGCTCCAATGCGGCCCTTTGCCAACCTCTGGAATTTCCAAACCAAAACAATTTCCCATCCCTGCTATATGTAAAACATTTAAAGTCAGCCAGTTTGTATTCAATTGGGACTTTTGACATAGGATCAATGGCTCTCCCTTATTTATATTGATTTTACCACTTTAAACTCATTCATTTTTATTTTTCTAGACATAAACCTAAAAGGATTGATGCATGAAAGTATAGAGCATAAATCCAGTAGTAGGCATTGTAAATATGAGTAAGAAAAATCAAAATCATCATAGATCACCACCAGCTTCTACATATTCTGACAAACATTCTCATCTGTTCCAGACCATTTGAGACCATGGTACAATTTATTGTCAGCCTATGAGTATAAGTTATGCTATAAAAAGAGAAACTCACATCAGACATTCTGATGTCTTATCTCATGTTCCTGATACCACAGAAAAAAATAATTTTTTGATAAACAAGACTCCTGAGTCAGTCAACAATAAAACTGTAGCCAATTGAATTTTGAGAAATCTCAGAAATACAAAGTGCTGATTGGGTGGATTAAAAATGGGCAGCCAAGTAGATACCTACCCTACTTAAACCAATCATTATGGACTGCTTTCCAACAGGGTTTGACTTTTGATTTTCATCTGTAAATCATGAAAAAGTATTAAAACTAAGACATTCTGGTGTGGTAAGGGCAAAAGCTCTTTCTCATAGCTAGGTATACTGGCTGGGCATGAGCAACAATGGAAAAAAAACATAAAAATGTGCAGATCTTGTCAGTCTACTGCAAACTCCAGAAAAAGTATTCACTATGTCCTAAAGAAAATAGGACCTGTGAGCTATGTACATATTGACAATTGTGGTTCAATAGATGGCAATATTATATTTATATTAGTAGATACTACCTTCAGTGGGCAGAATATAAACTTGTAAAAAATACAAGTGCAAAAGAAACTATATGCACTCTTAAAGAAATCTTTATGTATCATAGTCTCCGGATGAGTTTTTGATGGACTGGATTTACTTCAGAAAAATTTAAAGCCTTTTTTGGAAGAGTGAGAAGTATGCCATGTACTAGCACCATCTTATCACCCTGAATCAAATGAGATGTCAGAGAAGATAGGGAACCACTGAAATTAGTTTTAAATAGTTACTAAGTATTAAATAACCTCTGAATGTAGCGATGCTGCATGAACATGTCACACCATCTATAGCCATTCATAAATTGCTGGCAGAAATATTGATGGAAAGAAATTGAGACACAAACTGTCCATCCTCCTGCCAAAGAATGAACACCGAATAAAAATTCCAGTAAATAATTATGTTGCTGGAGAAAAGGTGTGGATAAAAGATATCCTATGAATTGAGGGCCAAATAAAGAAAGTAATTTCAAACCATAGAAATTCAAATCTCTATATAAATTATCTAAACACTTCAACATCAACACAAACCTCAACTTATTTAAAAAACTATATTTGCTACTCCAGAGAAAATTAAAATAAACAGTCTGCAGAGTGTTTCAGGAGTAAGAGATGGTAGAGCTGTGTGTATGTTGGAACAGAAAGAGTTAATGTGTTAAAGAGGACAAATACATTGAAACAGAATGCGTTAAAGAAGACAAGTAAACATAGCAATAGAAAATGAATTGAGCAGACAATTAATAAACTAATCAATAATAGGACAATAGAAGTTTCTCTCTAAAGACTACGAGTGTTCTATAAATACTTGTTAGCTAATTATTCAATGTTTCCTATATTGGTGTAAACATGTTTCCAGAAGCTGAGTGAACTTCAACCCAGTAGAGTCTCCACTGAAGGTAAAGAATTTAGGTATGAAAGAGTCCACCCTGGTTAATATTATAATTTCTGTACACTTCATCGCTCAAATTGTAACTAATGATTACTTTATTAATAGTTTATCTGTAATATACTGTATTATAATTACATGTAATTAAATGCCATATGTATAAAAAAAACCTATCAATTTCAATTGTATAAATTAATACTTATTATTATTATTAAATAATAGATAACTAAACGCACTCATGTTCTCGTTTGTGATTGTGCTAGTTAACACAATCTAGCATTCTTATAGTTAAATAAAAAATATTTACAACCAGAACGTGTTTCTAACAATAAAATGATTCACAAATCTAGTTATTGTGACAAAATGGTATCATCCTGTTTGGTTTAGTGCAAGATAATAGCATATCAGTATATTAGGAGCTCGAGTCTTAAAATTCAAGGCTTGGGGAATTATCACCATAAGTCTAAGTAAAAAAGTATTCCTCTCATATTTAAATAAAAAAATATTTACCCTCAGAATATATTTATAACGAGGTGATTTGAAGATGTAAATATTCATTTATATATAAATTTTGTTAATTATCTTGGCATCTTTGAACACCATGATAAAGTGCTTTTATGCCTCATACAACCTGCACACCCACACACCACAGCCCTATTTATTATATAGGACGATTTAATTATACGTGTGCATTTGTCGTAATAAATACAATGAGTTAAATAATTCCTGTGGTCACACTATAAATCTTAAAAATTTTTGGCAGATATTTTAAGTCTGTAATACTGCTTTCTCTAGTAAAAAAACAAAAAACTTTTGACTTGTATAACTGTATTTATTTTGGGCATTTGCCTTCCATCTTAATAGTCATATAAATCTTAGCAGCGGTGTCGCAGCTCTTATTATATTTTTGTCAGCATTTAAAAAGCATGATCTAAAGTTATAGAAAAAGGCACAAAAATAAATAATATATATATATGTGTTTTTTTATCTGCATTATCTTTTAAGTATTCATATTTGTGTGCTGAAATGTTTCAATTTTATAAAGAGTGTTGTATTTAAAAAATTGTATTTTATTAATAACCGCTTAAAAGATTATAGCAACTTAAAATATATATATACACAATTTTTAAGAAGAATTTTAAGATCACATAAATATTTTTAAAAAAAGTTCCAGTATAAAAGAAAGAGTTTAAAATAAAATCTATTTTGTTCAGAATTGTGCGATAAAATCTTCCCGGCAACAAAATAGAAAATTCTTTTTTCTAGTTTTTTTCTTCAATTACAGTAATACGACGTTAATAATAAAAAGGGCTTTGAAATATTTAATAGATAGGGAGAAGGGGAGAAATAAAATTTTATTAAAGCAAGTGCTGCTATTGTTTGCAAAAAAAAAAGTGAAAAAGTAAAATATCTTTATTCATTAAATTATAAAACACTGATTATGAGGATGAGTTTCTGTATAAACGTGTATATATATACTATGCAATCATCGCCTATGTGACGTGATGTGATGTACTGTGACTTCTCCTTAAACGGAGTCAGGAATCTCTCAGCAACTATGCCCAAAGAAACCTGTTAGCCATTTTACCTTCCATTCCCCACACTAAGCTTTTTCATAATCTGCTCCATCCCATTTCTACAACATAATCTTTGTCAACTCTATGGCCTTTATATCTAAATCCCCCTTATCTTTTCCCAAACCCAACATAAAAACCAATAACCCACTTTCTCTATAATCACTTTTTTCATATTTATTCTTCCACAACTTCATTATTTGTACCTTTTCTGTTTTCAAGCATTTACATTCAATCAACATGTGCCTAATATTTTCCATGTCTTCCTTACACAATTTGCAGACTAAATCACCCATATTTTTCCATTTACATGTATATTCTCTTGTTGCTAAAGATCCCGTTAGAGCCTTAAAGAATAAACTACTTTCCTTGCTATTATCATAAATTAACTCGAACCCAATGTTTTGTTTACTTCTATATATATTTAAACTCTTTACTCTCTATACTAGTTCTCCATCTCTCTAACTACCTATTATTTATTAATGCATCTATTCTATTATCCCATTCCTTATTACTATAACATTCAACAATCCTTCTAACACAATCATCCCACATTTTGTACAAGTATATTGATATAAATTCTTTATCCAAATCTTTTGCATACCACATTACCTTTCTCACCCATCTTGTTGTGTGCCCCAATTAAATACTATTTTGGCTATTCTTTTATTATCCATAAGCTGCAACTTACAAAACATTTTCATTTTACTTTTTGCATTTCTCATACAAAAACTTGACCATCTCATTTCTCCTTGAATTTCCTTCTTTGCTGTCCACACCTCTGCATCTAATGCATGTCTTCCTGCTTCCCTTTGCACTTTTTCTAAGTAATCTAGTACCCCTTTACTAACATATAACACATCACTACCATATGTTAACCCTGCTACTGCAACTCCCTTTCATACAATTCCAGCTATATCATATTTATTATATGAAAACATTGTTAATTTATTTACCAAACCCTTTTTTTTTTTTTTTTTGCTTCATTTACCAATTTTTTCTCTCATTCATCCAAACAATTTTTATCCTTAACACATTCTGGTGACGAAATTTCCGAATCGATTCTAAAATGAGTAAAATAAAGAAAAAAATTTTTTCATTTAATGGAATTGTTGCACTTTCTCTACAATTTGGATCTGTGGGTGTTATAAGACCTCTCCATAGCATCTTACCAGATGTTTTTACTATTGTTGCTGTTACCTGGTAAAATGAAAATACATACAGAAAAGATAATTTTTTTAAATAATATTTAGCTTTATTACTGTTAAGCATGCTTTCAATTTATTTAACCACACCACTATATGTGAGAATATGATATAGTAAAAGTATATTGAAAGCATGCTAGCAGTAATAAAGCAAAATATTATTAAAAAGCTATCTGTTTTGTGTATTTTTATTTTGCCAGATATTCCATTGGCTCAGAAAAGAAAAAAATTAGTAACAATTGATTTACTGTTGTTGTTATTGTAGGTTTTGTATGACATAGTATAGTAATGAAATCTAGAGTTCAAAATCCATGAATCATAGTTATACTCCAAATTTTCAGTACTTGAACATCTTATAAATTTCTGAGAGAAACAGACTCCAGATCTAAGTTAAATACTCTATCAGTTCTGATGCTTGAAATTCTTATAAACTCTCCAAGTAATAAATTCTTTTTTTCCTTTTTTTTTCTCCAATTCTCCTTCCTCTTTTTTCTTCTTCTACACGTTTTTTTTCTTTTCTTCTTTTTCTATTATATTATTATTATTATTATTATTATTATTATTATTATTATTATTATTATTATTATTATTATTATTATTATTATTATTATTATTATTATTATTATTATTATTATTATTATTATTATTATTATTATTATTATTATTATTATTATTATTATTATTATTATTATTATTATTATTATTATTATTATTATTATTATTATTATTATTATTATTATTATTATTATTATTATTATTATTATTATTATTATTATTATTATTATTATTATTATTATTATTATTATTATTATTATTATTATTATTATTATTATTATTATTATTATTATTATTATTATTATTATTATTATTATTATTATTATTATTATTATGTTTCAAAGGATAAACTTTATTAGTGTTCTAAAAGGTTACACAAGTTACATTTGACAACATATTTCTTATATATAAATTGTTTTCACAAAACTGCATATGTACAATGATTTGATCAGTACCTGTATGCTTTATCAAACTAGAAGTATCCAAGAGAAAAAAAAACAGTTCAATAAAGTCAATGATATTCACTCAATCATACGATTATATTCAATTAGATATACTTCAATTAAACTAAAGCAGGAATCGTCTAGTTTGTGTCAGTTGACTTTAGAACTGGCACAAGGATCCATGTTAAATATAGTTTTTTTTTGTATGCTTTTATATAAGTTCTTGTATATTCCAGGTGTCAATGTACTTAGTTTGTTCTGTAATCTTCCTGTCTCTTTCACGTATGGTTTTCAGCTTATTTCTGAACGTGTTTGGATGTCTTCTGGGATTATGATTGTATATGAAATTACACCTTGTACACCATAAGGCATAGAGTAAAAATGTGCAGATTCTTATTTCAGCAAAGACACCCCTTTTAAAAGAGTCAAAAAGAGTTATCATATTGATTTTTTTATCTTTGAGTGAAGTGCTAATGATTTCACGAATGTTTTCTAGACTTGAGCATGAGAAGAAAAGGTGGTTTTGTGTCTCCGAGTCCCTATGGCAAAGATTACATATATCATCTATATCTTTATAGTTTCTTTGATATCTCAAAAAGTATTGTGTAGGAAGCGAGTCCAGATTTATCTTTAGGAGAAAGTCAAAATATTTTGGTTCAAGTGACCATAGTTTGAATTTGCGACATAATTGTTTATTATTAATATGAAGTGGTGTTTGTACATCATCTTGATTTGGATGTAGAAGTTGATAAACTTCCCAATATTTATATTTGGCTTGTGGTGGTTTAAAGTTAAGAGTGTGGATTGTTAATAATGGTGTAAGTAGTGTGTTCAGATATCCTTGAAGAGGAGGTGGTCTATCTGTAGGAGTAATCTTGGCAGAAATTTCTAAATATGGGAATTTTTTTGCACATGTAGATATTATGTTCAATGTTTTTTGTATTCTGAAGACATGTATTGAGTGAAGGCCAAGGCCATTTTGTGAAAGGGGTTTTCTTAGGCGTTTTATTGATATTGAGATAATCTTTTTTCCCCAGAATAATTTCCTGCATAAGGAGTCTATCTTATTTGTAAATGCTTTGGTATAAATGATTGTTGGAGTAAAATAAGAGATTTTTGTGATCACTAACATGTTAAGCAAGGCCATTTTTGTATATAGAGAGATAGGCTTTGGAGAGTGAATTGACAGTTTTTTCCACTTTCTCTATCAAATTTTTCTGTATGAGCGATCTCATAGGTGAATGTCGTAAATAAAAATTGAACCCAAGGAATGCGCTTGGTCTACCTTTGAAAACTTTAGTAATGCTATTACCGGTGAAGATCTGCCATGCACATGATTTCTCCATATTAAATGTTAGCTTATATTCTTTTGTGAAATTATTAAGTATCTTAAGAAGTTTGGGAATTTGTTTTTGGGATGATAGAAATATTGCTATATCATCCATATATGCGATACATGAGATGTTGTCATTGATTGTAGGCACGTAGACTCCTGAAAATTCATTTTCTATTATTTTTATAAGAGGGTTGATATAGGCAGTGAACAATAAGGCACTGAGAGGTGAGCCCTGAGGGATGGACTGATGTGGCACTATTGGTGGTGAAGTTTTCCCATTTAGGGAAACATAAATCTCACGGTTTAAAAGCAAGTTAGCAAGCAAGTTTAGATAGGCGTTTGGAACTGAGTATTTCTGCAGAGTTTTAAGAAGAGTACTGATGGAAATCATGTCAAAAGCAGCTTCAATATCCAGTTGAATAACAACTGGACTGTATTATTATTATTATTATTATTATTATTATTATTATTATTATTATTATTATTATTATTGTTGTTGTTGTTGTTGTTGTTGTTGTTGTTTCAAAAGGCCTTTATTGTCTCAAAAGAATTACAAATTTTGCATTTACATAGTTCGTCTACATATAATATCCTGGATTGGCCATCATCATTTGAACACCATTAGCAAATCAATCACTTATAACAAAAAAAAGAAAAAATTGTTGCTAAATTGTCTCTGTTGCTAATTTGACATGCATTTCCTTCCAAGTTTCTTTATAATGTTTAATTTCCTCACTGCACTATAACATAGATCTAATCTTAACTAATGACCAGGTTGCTGCATACATGTCAGGTCTGGTCAGTGTCTTATCCTTTTTCTATATCATTTCAAGTTTATTTTAGCTGGATGCCTCCTGGAATTGTTACCAATTAGGAAAGTGCATCCTTTTCTGTATCATTTCATGTTCATTTGAAAAAGTAGCTGGATGCCTCCTGGAATTGTTACCAATTAGGAAAGTGCATCTAGTACACCAGTATGCATATAGCACAAAGGTTGCTGCCCTGACACTTGGTGTTAATTCCTCTCTAAATGCAGAAATTAATTGATGCATTGTTACATTGGACTTCTGTAATTGCTAGTTATGAGATTTCTTATCTGCCTAAATCCCTCACAGTGATATAGCAGATGTGATAGGGTTTCCTCAGCTCGATGGCATAAACCACAAATAGGATCAATTGATGTATACAGTCTTTTATGGCAAAGAAAATATGTGGTAGGTAATGCAGATAGATTAAGTTTTATTAGAAAAATTGAAAAACTTTGGTTCTAAGGCCCATCATTTATACCTTTTAACCAGTTGTTTATTATCAATTCCCAGTATTGGTTCTAAAGCAATTGTTTTATTATCTTCATGTATTAGTTCATAAATTTCCCAGTATTTGTACTTATTAATAAATTGCTCTGGGATTTTTGATTCTGTATTACAAAGATTTATTAATTGTTCAAAATATGATAATTTTTTTGGTGGTGGTTTATCAGTTGGAATGACCTCTATGAGCTGTTTAATTTTTGGAAATTGTTTAACAATATCAATTATATTGTTCCTCATTCTCTGTTTGTCAAAAATACCAATATCATGTAACCCCAAACCATTTTTATTCAATGGCTGACATAGTTTTGCCATTGATATTACCACGACTTTGCTTGACCATAGTAGCTGATTGCAAATGGTCTTAATTTTGGAGATAAAAGCTTTTGAGAAAGCAAACACTGGCATAAAGTAAACTATCTTAGTCATCATCAAACGGTTAATTAATTGAATCTTAGAATCTACTGACATGTAAGTATTGGCTAGAGAGTCTGCTATTTTCTGTATTTCATTTTTCAATTTGTTCTGCAAATGACATCTCATTCCAGTAGTCCCTAGATGGAATGGAAACCAAGGAATGAGCCTGGCTTTGCCTGGAAAATTGATGTACATGGCCTTCCCATGAATATTGTCCACGCTGCTGTTTTTTCTGGATTGAAACTTAGTTTAAATTCCTTTGAGTATTCTTCTAAAATCATCTGTAGTTTTGGCATCTGCCTTTTTGATTTCAGGAAAACTGTATTGTCATCCATGTATGCAACGCAGGTCAATTTTTGACATGTTTCTGGAATCTCCATTCCCTCAAATGCCTGTTGTAATCGGATAAGAGGGGGATTTATATATAAAATAAATAAGATGTCACTAAGTGGGGACCCTTGTGAAAGTGATTTAGTTGGTGTGAAAGCTGGTGAATTTCTGCCATTTAGAGCAATGTGAAGCTCACAATTTAAGAGTAAATTTGTTATAACATATATATGTGATTTTGGCATTTCAGTGTCATTCAATAATCTCAACAGTATAGATATATCAACATTGTCAAAAGCCAAAGCAATATCCAGCTGTACAACAATAGGGCCATATCTTTTCTTTTCTGTAACTGCTGTCAAAATAGCCTTAAATAACATAGCAGCTTATGTGGTAGATGAATGTTTTTTAGAAAATTGAACTGGTGAAATCATTGGTAAAATAAATGGTTCTATTTTATCTTTAATTACTTTCTCTAAAATCTTTATGGGCAATGGACCCATTGATATTGGCCTTATCTCTGATAACAAAGGAATGGGCTTCTTTTTTTTATTAAACAGCACCATCGCGATTGTATTAACTCCCTCCATTGTTATTATTCCCTGCGATAAATAATTTGCCAACTGACACATATACAAATATGTGCATTAAGAATTGTAGCTGCTATTGTTTTCTTAGTTCAATTAGGCAATGATGTCTTGTCACAGACATGCATACAAATGTTTTAGGGATTAATTGTTTGAGTAGGTATTTGTTTTATAATTTTGTAGTCTTTTTGTTGGATTATTTTTAGTTTATTTACAAGTATGCTGGAGTATCTTCTGGCATTATGGTTAAACATGAGCATACATCTTATGCACAATAGTGCATATAATAAGAAGGTGCTTGCATCATTCAGAAAAAAAATCTTATATTATTACTTCTACTATGGTTACTATTACGATTGTTATTACTATCATTAATTTTTAAAAAGGACTATGAAAATTATTCTACAAAAAGCATATCAAAATTATATATACAAAAAAAAACAATTTTGAATACCTGTATACCAATCACATCATGATACATTACATTCAAAAAGCTATTTTCCACTATAGTCATCATTCGAATGTTCTCTCTCATCATTAACATGCCTTATTATAAGCTTGAAAATTGTCTCATTAGAAACCAAGTGGCTGTGTACATGCTTGTAGGTGAAATTCTCTCACCACTTAATCATATTATTTCAATTTTATTCCAAAAGATACTTGGATGTCTTTTTATACTCAAATTGTATGTGAATGAGTATCTAATAGACTATAAGGAGAACAATGTAATTGTACTGGCCCAAATGTGTGCAAAGTTATCTTTGGAAAATGATTGGAGAAGAGCATGGCAAGAAAATATGTGATTGGATTTCTGATTCTTTATTGCAAAGCTTACATTTATCATCTGAGTTAATGCAGTTCCTTCTATATTGGAAGGAATGTGGAGGAGGAAATGCTTCTAATTTAGTTTAAAACCAAGTCATAGTTTTTCAGTTTTAGTGACTAGAATTTACATTTTTGGTTAATTGTTTATATTTAAAAAGGGTTTATTGAATAGCTTCCCAGTATTTAATATTTAAAAGGACAGAATAGTAAGTTTGAAATGTTTAAATGTGTAGAACCCCAGCTCTAGGTTGTAGTTTATCTGTCAGTATAATCTTAAAGTTTACTTCAAAAAATGGATAAAACTTTATACATAATTTGATAATATTGAGAGTTGTTTGAATTTGAAAAATCTTTATTGTTCATAAACCCAATTCATTTTTCCCTAAAGGGTCATTTAATTGATATTGTGGACATCTTTTCCCCCATAATAACTTTCTTTAATGGTCGTGGTATATATTTTTTTGATACAAGAAACATTGATATGTCATTCACATAAGCGACTCATGGAATATTTGCTTTTTATCCAGAAATGAATATTCCTGTCAAATCATTTTCTATGGCATTAATTTGTGGATTAATGTAAAATGTGAATAAGAGGGCACTGAATGAAGAAGCCTGAGGAATTGTACAAAATGGTATAAATAAAGATGAATCCTTTATGTTAAGGGATATATGTATTTTTCTTCTCAACAGTAAATTTATAATTAGATAAATTAGTGAACTGGATATTGATATTTTTGTTACTGCATTGACTAGAAAATCAATTGATACCATGTCAAGTGCTGTTTTTATGTCTAGCTTATTTACATCTGACCCATATTTTTTATTCCTTTGATCGATATCTATTACTGTTTTAAACAGAAATGCAGTCCGTCTTGTTGATGATGCTTTCTTCACAAACTGGAATCTTGCAAGAAATGGCAGTGTATAGGGTTTAATTTTATTTTTAATCACTGATAATGCCAAGTGAACTCATTGATTTTGGTTTATGGAAAATTATCTAAATTTGATAAGTATTTTGGGTTTCCTGTAAACCAAGATGGCAGCACATATTTTTGATAAATTTACAGTTGCAGAGACTTCATAAAAATGTTTATAAAAATGACTACTAGGAAATGTCAGAGATAATATTTATATTTTAAATTTTATTACTGCTATTCTAAAAGACAAATCATTGTCAGTGGCATACAATTTCTAATGGCTTCCAAAACCACCAGAAATGAACTCCTTTGGTGGTGAGATTACACATCTACTCCAGCAGTAAATAAATCTGACTGCAGTCAGAGATGGAATTTTAAGCATTCAATCAACATTTTTTTATGAATGAAAATTCTGTTTAAATGAGATTTTATGTTGCATAGCCACTGGGAAGGGGTGTGTATTTGAATGTAAACTTTCATATCATAATCATTAATGCACACTTTTTGGAGGACATGATGCTGTACCTTTATAAATACCTCACTGAATCATGATCTGTGACAGGAAGGTCCCAAATTTTGACTATGATAATAATTTTTTTTTTAAATGCTGACAAAAAGAGAGGTGCTGAATTAAAACAACATACAACAATCTTAAGAGCATCTCATCATTTTTGTGTTATAATATAGCTATAAAAAATTTAAATAAAGCTTCTAAATGAAATTTATCAGAATTTAGTACTTTTTAAAAAAATTAACAACTAGTATATATTTTTTCACTAGATTGTACATTCTTGATACAGTATTTTATCAATATTTATCAAAAATGTGAGCTGCCATCTTGGTTTCCTCAAAAACTCACAAGTACTGTATTTTGCAGTAAATTGTTTTAAATGATTATATAAACAATGTAACCCATGTATTTCAGGATGGCAACAGTTTGGCATAGAGAAAACACATTCTCCAGGGGTAAAAATTATATTATCTTCTGGTTATCCAAGAAAAATGTTGCTTGGAGTTAAATTTTATCTCTTTTGTGTAACTTTTTTAAAATTTAAGAATAGTGATTGAAGTTTGTTGTTACCAGTAAAGATTTTATCATTTATTTTTATTGCTGTGAAAACTCAAAATTTGAAGATTTCTAATTGTCTGGACCATGTACAAATCATTTAAATATCTTTTTTATATATAGTTATGTATTCCTGAAGTGGTTCACATAATGGTCAATATGCTTTTCTCAGAACCATCTCATTTGAACAACCCTCTATTGAGATAGAACTGAGTTTAATCCTTTTATGAAGGACATCTGCAAGAGTTAAGATTTATGAGCAGTGAGATTGATTTCTTGTTATACTGTGTATTGAATATAAAATAATATTCACAAATGTATTTCATTCCTTGAGCTGGGTCCAATTCAAGGTTTTGAATTTTGAATAGTAATATGCATATCTTTCTGAAAAAAAAGACTATTATCCTAAAGTACATGAATGGTTTTTCCTATTGTAGCAACGAATCTGTGTGTAAAATCACTTTGTAGTGTAAATAATAATAATAATAATAATAATAATAATAATAATAATAATAATAATAATAATATATTTATTATTATTATTATTATTATTATTATTATTATTATTATTATTATTATGTTTCAAAGGATAAGCTTTATTAGTATTCTAAAAGGTTATACAAGTTACATTTGACAACATAGTTCTTATATATAAATTGGTTCACAAAACTACATATGTACAATCATCTATTATTATTATTATTATTATTATTATTATTATTATTATTATTATTATTATTATTATTATTATTATTATTATTATTATTATTATTATTATTATTATTATTATTATTATTATTATTATTATTATTATTATTATTATTATTATTATTATTATTATTATTATTATTATTATTATTATTATTATTATTATTATTATTATTATTATTATTATTATTATTATTATTATTATTCTGCTGTCTCTTGTAGAAGTAGGACGTGTTTTTTCCCTCTCTTAAAAGTATTGGAATTTTTTTTTTAAAGGAGCCTCTCGTTATTTATTTTATCAGCTTTTTGGATATCAAACCGGTTTCTTCTATGTTATTATATGGACAAAGGGCTTAAGTCAACAT
>JAQFVV010008706.1:0-24397 GCA_028023455.1 Epiperipatus broadwayi | reverse complement strand
TAATTATACACATACATAAAAATATGTATACATAATTATACATTATTAAAAACCAGATAACACTTAGACAATCCCAATATCAATAACAATCAACAAACTCAACTTGCTATCAAGGTAACAATAAAGCATTTGATACTGAAATTATCTAATTGTTGATTGGTTTTTAATGATTACTTATAAACCCAATTAGTCTTGAGTATTATTACACTTATTATTTAAGTAATACTTTGGGTACAATTTGAAAATTATAATTGCAGTTTCTAATGCTATAATTGAATATTACATTCAGAACAGGTTATATTTATCTGTTCAGTAAGATTTATTTAAACTTCTTGGTATCAATAATTTCAATCTCTGTGGTCAAGTTGCAATTTGTAGTGTCTATATAAACATATTGGATCATAACAACAGGTTGAAATTGTTGATTGTTATTGATATTGGGATTGTCTAAGTGTTAATTGGTTTTTAATGATTACTTATAAACCCATTTAGTTGGGCATTATTATCCTTTTAATTATACATAGCTTTTTGGTTTAAAATTAACATTTTTTGTTTTTATAAACACTTTTCTTATAAAGCTTGAAATTATAAGGATAGTGAGCATTATGTGAAACATTTTTCCTACTTTTCCTATTTAAGAAACTAAATGACTATTTAAAAAATTAATGTGTCCTATCACTTTCAAAGACATTTTTAAACAAATGTACAAAATTGCAACAAATTATATTGAACTTAAATATATTAAATATCAATCAGTTTTAAAGTGTTAAATAATATTAAATTTAAAGAAAAAAAATCTTTATATCACTCTCTTGCAAAAATTATTTAAAACAAATGAAAGTTCTAAGAATAACTTTTAACAATGATATATGAAATTATTGAATATTTGTAATATTTTCCCATCTTCTGTTCCATATCTAGGAAAGTATGTGACCTAGTAAAACGATGAGAGTTGCAAGTGAATTAGGCTGATATTACTTAGTTATACCAGATATCAAGCAATTCTATCGAATACATATGATAATGAAATCCAATATAACAATTATTGTCCACATTGTTCTTATACACATATACTTAATATAATAACCAATCTAAATAACATTAAACCAAACAACTAATTATAATTATAATTATTTAATTATCAAAACAGTTTTCATCTTTCATTGAGACCTTTTCAAGTTATAAAGTTTTATTAAAACAGGCAAAACTCACTATATATATTTTGCCACACACAGCAAGCTAGAGTAATCAATGGATGCCAGAAGGCTTGTGCATAAAATCCCCATCTAGTGCCTACTCATCCAATATCCCCAGACTGGTTTCTGACTTATGGCCTTCATCAGTGAGGAGCCTTGGATCTGAGAGCACTGCACCTAGATCTTAGGATCTAATGCAACCCTCCAGCAACTACCTTTTATCTCCATTTAACTATACAACTATGAGTCTTAAACTGAAAACACCTTAATGTTTTCAATCCAAGCCCATTAGTTTATATAGTCATATGGGTCTGAACCCAGTTCAGTACTCATACATTTTGGTGCAGTGCTCTCAGATCCAAGGCTCCTCACTGATGAAAGCCATAAGACAGAAACTAGTCTGGGGATAATGGATGAGTAGGCACTAGATGGGGATTTTATGCATAAGCCTTCTGGCATCCATTGATTACTCTAGCTTGCTGCGTGTGGCAAAATATATCCAGTGAGCTTTACTTGTTTTAACAACAGTTATACACAAGCATTGAGGAGGTGGTCATGTGATGTTTATTGGCTTATAAAGTTTTATACATCACATGACTATTAATTATATTTATTCCATCTATTGGACATTATTCACCTTAAACAATATAATTAACAGTACACATATAAACCTATAATAAAATAAAAGTACAAAAATTTTTACACTTTACAAATATATATACATATATTTTTATATATCTATTATACCGCTAATGAACAGCAATACATGTTTGTAAATTTTATGAATTATAAAATTTTAATATGAAAAGAATTTATAATTAGTTAAAGAAAAACACTGCCGAATTATTTTATCAAGAAATGATTAAAGTAAAAAAAACCTCATTTGAAAGAACTAATTTATAAAAGTTTAAGAAAGAAGTATTATTTAGAAAGTTTAAAGAGTTTTTATATAAGCGTAGATCGCCACAGGGCAAATCAACATGTCATGTATTACTATAAGTTTTTTTTTTTTTAAGTGTCATAGCATCGGCCGGGAAGCGAACCCGCAACCCGGGCAACGAGTATAAGTTTTACTAGTTTAAAATAATAATAATAATAATAATAAACAATTTGAAGGGGGAGAAACTTAACTAAATAAAAAAAGATTTAAAAACTATATTCATTTGTTTAAAAGAAAATAAGAAAATGTGTGTGTTGATTTTAAAAAATACATTAAAATGTGTATATATGTGTGCATATAAAAAAGAAAGTTGAATTTAAAAAAACAGAAAAATAAAGTTTGTAATATAAAAGTTAAGTTAAATTCAAAGATTCCTCGACTGATAAGCAAAGATGGAATGGGAATAATTAAAAAGTTATATCTTATCCACAGTCAGATTAACTGAAGGAATGTGAACAAATAAACAATGGGAATTTAATTAATAAATTTAATAACTGAAACACAGGCTTATTATATATATACCTGTGTCTATATATGTAATATATAGGGTATATGAGCACAGACTTTCACACAATTCACCACTCTCCAGTCTATCTAATAACACTGATACACTCAAGCACGTATATGCTGAAAAGATAAATAATCACCAATATACGTATTTCATGCTAATCCAGCAATCATCAGTTGGTCCAGATTATCATCTCCCACACATATATGTTATAAGTGCTCAGAAATATGTTAAGATAGACAATCTTCATACATTAATGGACAGGCTCCAATCCACTACACACTCCAAGTCTTCAACCATCCATCCAAGTGAAAATCTGATGATGGAATGCTCAAAGGCCACTCTGAGGCAGAGATTCTTGTCACACCCATGTTGACCTAAGGTTAATCTGAACCCCACATGTACAGGACATAATCCATTAAATACATATGCAAGGATGGGCAGACATCTCTACAACGTAATAATTGAAACACAGGCTTATTATATATACACCTGTGTCTATATATGTAATATATAGGGTATATGAGCACAGACTTTCACACAACCCACCACTCTCCAGTCTATCTAATAACACTGATACACTCAAGCACATATATGCTGAAAAGATAAATAATCACCAATATACGTATTTCATGCTAATCCAGCAATCATCAGTTGGTCCAGATTATCATCTCCCACACATATATGCTATAAGTGCTCAGAAATATATTAAGATAGACAATCTTCATACATTAATGGACAGGCTCCAATCCACTACACACTCCAACTCTTCAACCATCCATCCAAAGTGAAAATCTGATGATGGAATGCTCGAAGGCCACTCTGAGGCCGAGATTCTTGTCATACCCATGTTGACCTAAGGTCAATCTGAACCCCACATGTACAGGACATAATCCATTAAATAATATATTTAATTAATTTAAATGTTAATCAAGCTGATCTGGAAGGATAAGAACAATAGGATGGCACATATAAATAGGCCTTAAAAAAACTTGTCATCATCAGATCTTTTAGTAGTGTTATTCCAGTTTGTGCAAATAAAAACTTTTTTTTGTGAATGCCAAGAAAACCATGTGTTGCTAATCAAAAGTCAAAGTATGTTGCTGTACTCCAATCTCTGACCACTCTAGAATATCTGAAGGTCTCTAATTAGCCACAATGAATATCTAACAACCTGGGCCATTCAAATATTTGTCGGCTGGACTGAAATGCAGCAAGGAACCACATTTGTCAGCAATCCAAATTCCAACCAGTTGGTACAACATGCATCACACAGAAGAAAGAAGCAGCCATCTATCCAGAAAAACATGTATCTGAAAATCTATAGGTAATATTAATTATTCTTTATTCCTATTCCTATCCATTGCAATCTTTGAGATATCCAGAGTCAACAGAAATGAACTCTATAACCAGCATAAAATGAACTATTTATGTGCAGGTTAATATAATAAACCAAATAGTCCTAGAACTTGTCAAATCAGACAAAACAACAGTCTATATGATAGAATATGTATGCATGGTATATGTTTTAATGCTTATGTTTATTTAATGTTTTATGTTTATTATAATGTGTGTGCCCGGGATATTATGTAATTATTATTTTATTCAAGTAAGGGGTGAATTGGTTCTCTAATTAATTTTAAACTATTTAAAATAAATTATTTTGGAAATTGGTATTTGTTAGTCAATTCTTTTACTAATACCACTAATTAAAGCAGTCAATTATATTACCTTTTTGATTGAGCTAGTTGGGATATTCAGGTGCTAAACTAGTAGCTGTCATTCAGGGCATGTTAATTACTTCTTATAGTTAGCTGGCATCTAAAGTTTACTTCAAAACAAATAAAGTGCTTTGAATGACAGGGTTTAAATTCAGCAGCAGGAGAAGTTCTGCAGCTTGGAAATGTGGCTGTAATTATACCTTGTATAATTTCACTCTAGCTATAAGTACCCTCTGTGTATTATGCTTCTGTGCCTGAGCAACCGGTGTGATGCAATACTGAAATTGCAGCTGGTGTACATTCAATTTATAATAAATAATTTTGGCGTATTTTTATATATAAAAAGAATTCAACAACAATATTTTTTGCAATTCTGTTTTATTAAAGAGTAAAATTTTTATTCTATTTTTTATTTATTTGATACTTCTACATGGTTCATTTGGTTTTTCCAATGTGTTTGCAGAACCATCACGACAGTAATTAATGATATGTCAAATAGAATTAAGGAATAAAAATTTAAAGAAATGTTAAACTGCATATAATTAGAGTTGTAAAGTAGTATGATTTAAATCAAAAAATGGACCGAAACAATTTTTTTTTAAAATAAAAAGAGAATGAAAAGGTTAAAAAGGGTTTTAAGTAAAGAGAAATAAATATCTTCCGAAGTTGGAAAAAAGAAAGTACACCTGATTCTCATTTTATGCAGTAGATAAGTCCCACAGAAAATCTGCATTAAAAAAAACCGCACAAAAATAGGCTTAATTTACCTTGAAAAATGGGGGATAGGTGCTGTAATTTTCAGAATTCGCATAAAAGCAAAGCAACAAAAAAAAATTACTTTAAAATTCGCATTAAAAAAATAAGCAAATAAAGTATGACTAATAAAAAATTTCAAATATTTGAAAAAAATTAATACAAGACAAACTTTTTTTACATTTTTTATTAACTACAGTATTTAATTTTACATTTTATATATATATTTTAATCATTACCGCTAGTGTTCATTTGTAAACTGGAAAGAAATCAGACTCATGTGATGTGATGTATTGTAGCTTCTCCTTAAACGAAGTCAAGAATCTCTCAGCAATTATGTCCAGAGAAACCTGTTAGCCACTTTATTTTTATTCATGATGTGATGTACAACTAGTGCCATTTTCAGTCTTGTGCTGTATTAATGGTTTTCTGTTTCTATATTAAAAAAATGAGATTGAAATCAAAACAAAAAGATTATCATTAGGAAGATTATTTTCAGTTTATAAAATCTTCGTTTTTTATTTTAAAAATCTAAAAGATTATTTATTTCTGTTATATATAACAAAATATACGTTTTAAAAGTTTAATTTTTTTGAATATTTATTGTGATATTTTTATATGTAAGTACAAATCTATTATTATATATAACAAAATATACGTTTTAAAAGTTTAATTTTTTTGAATATTTATTGTGATATTTTTATATGTAAGTACAAATCTATTATTATTATTTACTCATTAGTATAAATAGGTTATTTACATAGAAGCTAAAATTCTAAATACAGCTTCAGGCCATATTTACATTAGCTGCTAACATAATATTATATTTTTGAAAAAAAAATGTATTTCAAGTGAAAATAAGTTATTAATAATTTAAATTTCTTGATATATAATAAATATAGTGAAATATGAAAGATATTAAGAAGAAACATGAATCGCATAACTTCAAAATCGCATTAAAATAATCCGCATAAAACGAGACCCAGGTGTATAATGAAAGTTGTGTTGTTGAAAAAAAGTAACCGTTTTAGAATAAATTATGAAAATAAAAAAGTTCCTTAAGCTGTAATGAGTTGAATTACATAAATGATAATAAACAGAAATTTTTAAAAAAATTATAAAAGAATAAAAATAAATAATAATAGTCACATATATAATACAATCAGTGGCAGATAAATGTTTAGGCAGGCTAGGTGCATTTAGGGACAGGTAGAGATGATAGGACTAAAGGGGTTTGGAGTCAGTGGTATGCTTTGCATAAATATTTGAAATAAAAAAGGAAAATATGAATACAGAAATAATTGATAAAGATATAATGTTGGAAGAAATTTAAAAAATCACAGATAGTAGAGAAAGAATAGGTATCAGAGACCCAGATGATAATCAAAATGATGGTGAGTATGATAAAAGCTGAGATGAAAGAAGTGTTGCAAGAATTCAAGCAAAGTCAGCAAGCAATGCTGGCAGAGCTCAAAGTAGAAATAAAGGAAGAAATTAAGGAATTCAAAGCAGAAGTGATGGAAATGAGATGTGAAATAATGGGAAGAGTTGAGGAAAATCAGGTAGCTACAGAAGCATAGAGAAAATTTTGAATGAAGAAAGCCAGGAAAGGGTGATAGCAGGAGAAAGCACAAAGGAAGTAAGAGCAGAGGTAGAACAAGTCTAGCAATTTGGAAATAAAAATAATACAGGTAGAAGAGATGTGCCAGGATTAAAGAAATGTAGCTAGAATGACACAGGAAGAATTAAGTATGTTAAAAAAAGAAGGCATTCATAAGGAAGTAAAATGAAAAATCAACGAAGCAGTGGAAAAATTAGAAAGAGCGTCTTTCAACATAGCAAAAAGTGTTGATAGTTTAAAGTCGGATGTGCAAAAGATATGTATAGGGATAACTAAGGGTTTATAATATAAGATAGATCAGATAAAACATAAATATAAGGGTGAGACTAAGCTGGAGGGACCTACCAGAAGATTCTTGGAGAAAAAGTTTACTATTGCGATATTCAAGGCCAAGGCAGGAGAAAGTCTGTTAAAACACTTAGAGAGTTTAACCAGTTTGTTTCAGATCCAGGAGTGGCAAAAAGGTGATAGAGTCACAGTTGCTAGTTGTCACTTTCAGGGAACAGCTTTAGATTGGTGGCATATCCTGTATACTAAACCATGAACATTTGAAAAATATAGGCATGCCATTTTAAGAACATTTTGGATCTAAGCCAGACAGGAAAGCATTCTCTATAAAATATCTCAAGAAAGATATCACAGCATCTGTGAAGAAACTCACACATAATTTTTTTAAGCAAGTGGTGAAACTTAAGGCATTAATGGCATTTCCATTGTCATACAATCAAATGATAAGAATTATCCGGCATAATTGCCACAGCATATGCAGCAAATGATGCTAAGTTGTAATGGTCAGACAGTCAAAGAAATGGCAGAATTTCTGATGCTAGTGGACTATGGGAATTTGGCCATGAAACATACAGATAGAACTTGGAATACAGACCATTATATTGATCAAAGTGATAGTAAAAGGGAGCCACCTGACTGAGTTTAGGGGTCAGCCAAAGGACGGAATAGAAAATGGAAAGAAACAAAAAACTGGAAATGGATAATGAGTTTGAATAAAATCATTTTTTATGCAGGTGATAAGCCTAAATGAATTTTATAAATAATATTATATAATTACAACTATATATGTGTATGTTAAACAATATTACATTTTGATATTTTAAATTAAGTTCATTTAAAAAAATGTATAGTGGGGAGTGTAATTGTATTACCCTGTTGTAAATAGTTATTTTAATAGCTCACCAGTATATTCCTGAAAATTTATATGTTAATTACAAGTAATTTAAAATAATGTTCATAAGGGTTAATATAAATAAATAAATAGATAATATAAATGGATTATCAATATATGTTTATGTTAGAAGCGTAGAAGGGATTTCAATTGAAAGAAAGGAGGATAGGAAATATAGAATTGAGTTTTAGGTAAGAAGTAAAAGTGTAAGGCTGTAGAATGGGTGAAAATAGCACCCGTAATGGACTATCAGGGAAATATTCTCAGGGTGAGAGTTCAGAAAGTTCTGTGCTTATCCCTTTTCTTTTTAAATATGTCTTCTGGAAACAACCAGAGTAAACTGCAGGTCAATTCTTGGGGTTGAGTCCCCATTCTCTTTAAATATGTGCACTGGGAACAACCAGAGTAAGCTGCAGATTCATTCATGGGGAGAATCCCCACATATACCAAATATTATAGCATAAGCCAAATGGTCAGTTGAGAAATTCTGCCATTTGTGATTCCATTTCACTTCCTTGGATGTAGTCTCATAGTCTGGGCACATCCCAATGTCTGGTAGAAAATCCAGTATAGACATGTCGTTTTATATATATGTAAGTTAGTACAAGCCAGTAAGTTAAGCCAGTAAGTTCTGCATCTGCATCATCTCAAAATCCCTGTCTCACCAGAAAGGAGTGTTGTCCTCGTGGTCATCATTCAGCACCAGATCACTGTAAGCAATGTTGTCAGCCTAGAAAGAAAAAAGCACAATCAAAGAAGATTGCCCTCAACATATGTAGTTCCAGACCACCAGTAAAGAAAGTAAACTTAGAAAAAATAATAATTAATGTAAATAGCTCAAAATTGTTAAGGAAGTTATCAGAGATAAAATGGTCAAACTGACACATTTTACTCTGGTCAGGGGAAGGTGTAATGTACCATTAATGAATAGTGGTACATGTTCGTAAATTTTATGAATTATAAAATTTTAATATTAAAAGAATTTATAATTAGTTAAAGAAAAACACTGCAGAATTATTTTATCAAGAAATGGTTAAAGTAAAAAAAAATCTCATTTGAAAAAACTAATTTATAAAAGGTTAAGAAAGAGAAATATAATTTAGAAAGTTTAAAGAGTTTTTATATAAGCATAGATCACCACAGGCCAAATCAACATGTCATGTATTAGTATAAGTGTTACTAGTTTAAAATAATAATAATAATAATAATAATAATAATAAACAATTTGAGGGAGGAGAAATTTAACTAAATAAAAAAGATTTAAAAACTATATTCATTTATTTAAAAGAAAATAAAAAAGGTAGTTGTTGGTTAGACATCCACACTGCATGATGGCATGATTTATGCGCTAAAATACATAAAAATGCTGTTTATGTGGTCAAATGTATTTCCACAACCATGTGTTACATGTATACAACAGTTCTGTTGTACTACACATTGCAGGCCATGTTGTCACATTGCAGTAAATTATTTTGGCGAATTCTCACACTTCACACTTTTTATGGTGTCATGTGAGAGTGTGTGTCTTACAATTATGTATAAATCATTAATTGTAAATAAAATTTAATTTTTTTTTATTGAAATCACACGATTTGACCAAGCAATAATTATCAGAGGGTTTACACACTTCTGTGATGCAAAACCTTGTCAAAGGGTATGTGTGAACAATACTCTGAAGGAGGTAATGCGTCAAACACTGTATTCTCGATAACCTCAATGAGACAAAAAACATGGAAAACCTAGATGTTGTTCGATTCTCACAATTAATGACCATTTTGTTCAAGCTATACATCTGATAAAGCCACGAACAGTTTGTTTTTAAAATTTATTTATACTAAAAAAAAGAAACCGTAACAAATGTGAAATTTATTCATGCATACATTAATAATTAATGCTAGTATTAAGGAATTTAACTAAGATTTGGAATGGACTACGAATGATACGCAACACATTGTTTATAATTTAATATATTTTAATTTTTAAATATAGATTAAATAAACATAAGTGCATTCAATGACACATGCAAGTGGGTTATAAAGTAAACATATATAAAGCAAATATTAGCAAGTAATAGAATAATAATTGTTTAACAAGCGTTTAGAGTTTTAGAATTTAATTTAAGAAATAGGCAAGTTTTTATTTTTAAAATACATTTAAAATTTTAATCCCAAGTTTCATTAATTGCTATCTTAAGAAATTTATTATTTTCTGATTACTGTTCAAATGTTGCATACTAAATAGGGAATATATAAGGGGGCCAAAGTCTATAAGACAGGTTGATTTTGGTTGTTGATGATTGCTTGCAGATGGTTTCCCAAGAATTAACAACTTTTTTTTTATTATAAAAACAGATAACTTTTTTTTAAAAGAGTTTAAGTTTGTAAACATTTTATTATATATGTGTGTGAGACTATCCCAGGAATTTAAATTTATACACCAATGCATTTAAATAAAGAGTTTTTAACTGAGAATATTTCAAATTTATATTATTAATTTAAAAGAGTTGTAATGCTTCTTTAAATCTACTGCATTATGTCTTCTCTGGCATATATATGTAAATGGTTACACACATATAATAATGTTCACACAACTTAATTTAATTATATCATTTTATTAATTTTAAATTTATAACTGCATATACATTATACGCATACAAACATTAATATATATTAAATGTGCGCACATATCCACACATACACGTAAATATACGCTATTACATATCAAAATAAATTATTCTGATTATATACATGGACTGTAAGGTTTTGAACTGTTGGGAAAGATACTAACTATGGAACATAGTAGGTGAAATGGAATAATGGCTAAATAATACTGCTTCAAGTGGAACCAAAAAAAAAAAAAACTACTAAGTTTTAAATTTGTTGATGTTGTTGTTTTTTTTTTTTTTTTTTAAAAAAAAAAAATGAAACCAAAAAAAAAAAAAAACAAAGTGAAACTAAAAAAAAAAAATTGTAATAAGTTTTAAATTTGTTTATGTTATTTAAAAAAAAAAGCAAAACCAAAAAAAAAAAAGCTTACCAACCTTAGGATTTATTTTTTAAATAAAAATAGGAAACCAAAAATACAACCCTAATAAGCGTACTAAGTTTTACATTTAAAAAACAAAAAGAAATTTTTAAAAAAACCAGTAAAATGTTGATTTTATTTTTTATTTATTTATTTTGTTGATGTTAATAAAAATAAATGTTTATAAAAAAATAAAATAAAATTTGTGTTTAATTTATTTGTAAATAAGAAAAAAAAGTAAAAAACAAGGAATTCAAATAAAAAAAGACCTGGAAATGTTCATAAGTTATATTTTTTCAAGAAAAACAATGCCATCATGGGGCATGGATGTCTAACAAACAACTACCACAGAAAATGTGTGTGTTGATTTTAAAAAAATACGTTAAAATGTGTATATATGTTAGCATATTAAAAAAAAGTTGAATTAAAAAAAAACAGAAAAATAAAGTTTATAATATAAAAGTTAAGTTAAATTCAAAGATTGCTCGACTGATAAGCAAAGATGGGATGGGAATAATTAAAAAGTTATATCTTATCCACAGTCAGTTTAATCGATGAAGGAATGTGAACAAATAAACAATGGGAATTTAATTAATAAATTTAATTAATTTAATCAAGCTGATTTGAAAGGATAAGCACAATAGGAGGACCACATATAAATAGGCCTTAAAAAACTCATCATCATCAGATCTTTTAGCAGTGTTATTCCAATTTGTGCAAATAAAACTTAATTTTTGTGAACACCAAGAAATCCATGCATTGCTAATCAGAAGTCATAGTATGCCACTGTACTCCAGTCTCTGACCATCCTAGAATATCTTAAGGTCTCTAATTAGTCACAATGAATATCTAACAACCTGAGCCATTCAAACATTTGTCTGTCAGACTGAAATGCAGCAAGGAACCACATTCATCAGCAATCCAAATTCCAACCAGTTGGTACAACATGCATCACAGAGGAGAAAGAAGCAACCGTTTATCCAGAGGAATGTACATCTGAAAACCTATAGTGTACCGGGTGAAAATGCATGTCCATCAACAAGATTTAGAATCTGAGCAAAAGTAACATGAATCCAATCATGCCCAAGATACACAGGTCAGGAGCAGTCATGAATTATAACCTGTTTGCCCATTCCCCAAATCTATAACCCTACAGACAACACCTATGGTGATACTACATAAATTAATTATTTCCGGGCCTGGTGCTACATCGTTTTGCATGAGAACTCAGCTGATGATGATGATGAGAGATTGAGTGAACCCAAGATATAAGTTAAAAATATACATAAATATAAATATTATTAAGGAGATTCAAACAACTGGATTAAAGTTTAAAATAAAAATATTTATTTGAACAAAATTCAAGATGAGTTTTATATATATAATCAATTTCACCCCTTTAAAACTTTGTTTTCATTACAAACATTTAACAAACTTGATACAATGATTTTTATTTTAATAAATATTAATTTAGTGCAGCAGTTACAATACTGAATGTATATTTAAAAATAGGATTTTATTCAATGTTACAAAATGAATCTATCTGGGTGTTTTGGTGGATGTTTATACATTAAAACACATATAAAGATATGACATTAATAGAGTTTTGCTGTTTGTACGATTTCATAGGATGCCCTTGGCATTTGATACATAGTTTTATTTTCATTTATAGCATTTATTGACAACACTTAAATAAGGATTCATTCTGATCAGTAAATAGACTAAAAACACTATTTATTTTACACTTTCGACATTTAACGATAGAATATAGTGAAACTCTATAAATATGGTAACGGCTTATTTCAATAAAGGGGAGGGCAGCTTCATGAGAGGTTGGATCTAAACTCCAATGAAAAATTACAAAGAGAAAAATGTTTCATTATCACATATCATTATGATTTATTTTGTCAAACAGGCTAGCAAACGAACTATAAGAAATTGCAGTACTAGCATTATGTCAGTGAGAGAGGGTGGCAACTTAGGCTGAGAAAACATCATTCTATTTAAAGGTGGTATGCCAGCTTCATGTTGAGAGTACTGAAGGAAAAGTTGGTAGAAAGTTGCTATGGGTCCGGATCACGGTAAAGCCATACAGAGCTTCAAACACTAACCTACTTGTTCCAGGAGTAGACAGACCCCTGTTACGAATGAGAACATAAAAAAATAGAAGGCTTCAAATCCCTGGAATGAGGTACAGGTGAATCAAAGCAGTATATAAATATATACTTTACGAAGAAGAATGACAAACGAAGATGATCGTGAATCCCTGGAATGAAGTACAGGTGACTCAGATCAGAGCCATATGTGGCTTGTTAAGAATTTCTGACATATACCAGCAATGCTATTATAAGATTATAAAAACCTTGGATTTAAATACTAAATAAAGTCTTAAATGGTTTAACAAATACATAATGATATGTTAAAATAATGACCCATGTAAGATAGTCATTTATCAAAAGTTAAAACTATAGTTAATGAAGTGTGCATCAATACTATTTTGTTTAACATATAAAAAAACTAAAATTCACGCACTTAAAAATGCAAATAACAGAATTTGTTCACCAGCCTTTTTGGTGATGATAATGAATAAAGAAATTAATAAAACTAACAGACACCAATATCCACCCCAGATTGCAAAGTATTTATACATTTTGTATAAATTTATGATCAAATATTTTTTAAAAAAGCATATATTTATTTAAAATACAAACTCAATCTTAAGAGCTATTTAGAAATAACTAACAAGAACTCATTCCCCCCCCCCTTCTATTCCACAATGGGATATAGAAATTCATAACACTAAGTTTGATTGGCATTTACAAATAAAATTAAGTGACAAATACAAACAGATCATTAAAATAAATTATAACCACACTAAATTATTAAAATAATAAAAAGCATGAGTTGGATGAAAAATTCTATAGTAACATTAATTTGGATTGCAGAGAATCAACACAAAGAAAATAATTATCAACTGAACATACTCATTGATTGGCAAGTAAAAAGAGATTCAAAATATACAGAAAACATTAATTTTAAAGAGTTAGTATTCAGGTAATACAATTGTAATGACTTTAGACTTGTTACCTCAGGATAAAGTATTGACTAATCTTCTGTGGCAGGCAGCATTCCTTGATTTAACATGTCTCTTGGCCTCGGCAGTTCTTTGACGGTATGGACATACTTGAACAGTAGGAGCTACATCTCTGCACAGTGAAGAACTGAGCTGAAGATGGAGGGGAAGGTGGCTTTGGCCCCTCTTTTTAAAAATCAACAGACGTAAAGTCAGTTAGCAACTATTGATCGAACTCTGACGCAATAGATTTTTAGCCCTATTTATACAAACTTTGAGTTATTCAAAGAATGTTTTTAATTAAATTCTTAACTTTTAATTAATCTTTAATTTACGGAAATATTTTCTGTATTGTCATTGAAGATGCAATCGCAAGATAACTATCCAAAAATAAATTCAAATCAATTTCCAGATTGGAAATAGATTTGATAAAAATGTTAACAGCTAACTAAATCAATTAGCTTTGTTTTAAATTTTACTTTAATTTAAAAATTCCTTTTTAATCACGAAACAAAGTAATGTTCCCACCCCTTTAATTATTCTTGGACAATTGGCACTTGCATCTTCCATCTTGAATTTTTATGTAGTTTTATAACGAAAAATAATTATAAAATAATTAAGATATAATCAAAAAAATACAAAATTATTTACAATATTCGTTTGCGCTTTTATATATATAATGAAACAGTAAGATTCGTATTCGAATCTTAAGTTTCACCTTTTCCTGTCGTCTCTCACTGACCGGTCTATCCCGCCCAAATTTAAACTTTTTGGTATTGAGTTGTGTGTGTAGCAATATTAAAAATGTATAAATATATGTAGAATTCAGCATAAACACGCACCCATTTCGATCTCAAATTAAAGGCAATAAATGGGGATAAAATAATATAATTTAGATTTCTTTTAGTTATATAATTTTGTATAATTTTAATCATTTATTTTGGATTATAAAGTTCGTATTTATTGCTTTGTTTAAATTTTGTTTAATAATAATTCTAAAAAAATCTGATGTAATATTTAATTAAAAGTTAAAATAATCTTATGTTCCCTTTTTGTCTTTGAAATTTAAAAGCATCGGTCAGTGATAGATAATAGTTTCATTAAAGAAAAATTCCCCAAAATGTAATTAGTAAATGTAAAATGTAAACAATAGAACGGCAGCTTTCTTTATAATTAAAACCAACAAAATGCATTGATTATCCTCAGGGCAGATTAAGTAGAACCTAAAAATACCTTAACAAAAATGTGAGAGATCAAGATAAGAAAAGAGGCCATCTTAGATTTGCTGGGGACATTCACTTAAACTTTAGTTTTGCTCTCGATCACTGAGAGTCTCCAAAATATAAAAATAATTTGTTCCTGCCAAGGTATGATCGAGTAAAAGCACCTAGATTATTCTCCATCGGGAGATGGCCTATCGGATGCCGAATTTTCCATTGCCCATCATAAATTCACCATGAAGATCCACTGCCTGAAATAAATGAGAAAGTTGCTGCTGCTGTTAAAGTAAATGAGACATCTAAATACAAGAAAGAATTGCCACTCATGAACTATTTGCTACTAAACCAATGGATTCGGAAAACTTCTTATAAAACAGGTACCTGTCTGTGTTCAAACTCTAGAGTACTCTAATAATATGCTATAGCTCTTCTTCATATCACTTATTTAAATTATAAAATGTAAAAACTACCATATGTATAACTAAAATTGAATAATTAATTTAATGTGTAAATTTCTCTAATAATCTAGCTTACCTCACTCTATCTTTCTTGGGTGTGTATTTCTCAAATCTACATTTATCTATAGTTATTATTTGATTATTGCATGCTCATAATTGTCTCTATTTTCAAAGTTTAAATCTATGATCGCTTGAAACAGTGAATGCGTGTCAAATTTTCATTAATATTTACTTTCATAAATAACTTAACTTTCATATAAATCGACACGCATTCAATGCATCATTTATTGTAATGCAGGGTCTACTACTTTGCAAAAGGCTGGCATATTAGTTGTAATAATTCCCAGTTTAGATATGTTTTGTATGTATTAAATCTTAATGAATAATTCCATCAAATTACATTTCTTTGAGAGTTGCCAACATTCTTTATTAAATGTTGATAATGTAGGGTCGAGTTAGAAATCTATTTAAATCTCATCATAATCGTGAATACATTATACATGTGTTACATTTTAGAGACACGATGACCCATTCCGCCGTGAAATTTCCGGATTCTTCAGGGTTGAAATTAACCCCAGTCGTCCTACACAAGCGGACATAATGGGTGCTCCTGTAGGACTTGATGATGTTACGCAGCCAGCCGGCAAACTGCGACATGGACCGCTTGTCCCTGGTTATGCTTATGTGACACCTTACTTCGTCAGGCCAATGGCAGAGACCAGCCTGACCTTCTTATAAACTCATTCACGGTATTGCAGTTTCGATATACTGCCATTCCATATCGCCTTTCTAAAGTGTACCACGTGTTCCTTTACTTAATTTTATTATTCTATATATCACTCTGCCTCTGCATTATCTTCATAATTCACTCTCAAATAAATGTTTGCCCTTAGTCATAAAATAAATATTTTAATTAAATAAATATATGTCTGCCGCTACTCTTAAATCTTACTTTAGACTCTTGCATTGCAAAGGTATAAATCCCTCCAGGCATGCATTAGAAATTCTTACTCGAGAATTTTAGGTAGCTAGATTACGCCTTCAAATAAATGAATTCCTTTTGTAAACAAATAAATAAATGTATTCTTTAAAATATAATCATGTCGCAAATCCCACTACAGAAGCTTTTAATCCATAAAATATTATTAGTAAATGATCTTATTAAAATGTTTTAATAAATAATTTTAAACTATACGTCTGCAGTTACGTTTCATTTATTCGATACCCATTCTATATAATATTTCCTCGATTATGTAAATATGAATGTTTAATTAATATTAGTTTGATTATTGGCTAACTCGAAAATAAAATCATGAATCTCTTGCATATCCCTGGCCACTGTGCCTAAAGAAATATTTGCTAATGTCGCATCAGATGCGTTGTTTCATGGATTGTATTGTGGAACCGATAAACTATGTTCGAACTCAGTACCACGGGTGGCTTCGCTACCTCGATGGTGCTGCTGTTCTGTGTGGTGGTCGAATTCTGCACTATGTTTATGAGTCACACGTTTTCTGACTGTTACAATATAAAAGCTCTGTTAATATACGTATATATCTGAGTGGCATCTAGTGACATTAATATCAAAATAATTAAAGAATTTTTATTTAAAATTTATATTTGTAACTTTTATAGATGCTTCTCAGAAATATACGTATAGTTTATAAACATATGACAAAAAAAAGCAAGATGAAACGTGGACTGTAGTAGAGCAGTGAAACTCGATCTTAAACTAAGATCAACTATTTCAATAGATAATATTAATTATTCTTTATTCCCATTCCTATTATGTCAGTAATTTATTATTGTAGCCATTGCAATCTTTGATATCCAGAGTCAACAGAAATGAATTCTATAACCAGCATAAAATAAACTACTTATGTGCAGGTTAATATAATAAACCGATAGTCCTAGAACTTGTCAAATCATACAAACCAACAGCTTATATGACAGAATATGTGTGCATGGTATATAATGTTTTAATGCTTATGTTTATTTAATGTTTTATGTTTATTATAATGTGTGTGCCCGGGATATTATGTAATTATTATTTTATTCAAGTAAGGGATAAATTGGTTCTCTAATTATTTTTAAACTATTTAAAATAAATTATTTTCAAAATTACTATTTGTTGGTCAATTCTTTTACTAATACCACTAATTAAAGCAGTTTATTATATTACCTTTTCGATTGAGCTAGTTGGTATATTCAGGTGCTGAACTAGTAGCTGTCTTTCAGGGCATGTTAACTACTTTTTGTAGTTAGCTGGTGCCTGAAGTTTACTTCAAAACAAATAAAGTGCTTTGAAAGACAGGGTTCGAATTCAGCAGCAGGAGAAGTTCTGTAGCTTAGAAATGTGGCTGTAATTATATCTTGTATAATTTTGGTCAACTATAGGTATCCTCTGGGTATTATGCTTCTCTGCCTGAGGGAATGGTATGATACAATACTGAAATTGCAGCTGGAGTAGATTGAATTTATAATAAATAATTTTTGTCATATTTTTGTATATAAAAAAAATTCAACAACTATGTTTTTCACAATTCTGTTTTATTAAAGAGTAAAATTTTTATTCTATATCTTTTTTATTCGATACTTCTCCCACCCAGTTCACTATATAAAAACAAATAATCTATTCTCACTCTCACTTTTTTATAAACTTTCATTCTCAATTCTACCATAACTTTTAACTCTTCCAATTATCTAATAATGTGTAAATATAGTTAAAGGTCCACTAAAATTAGATGGAAAATGAGCATTATTAGATAATTGGAAGATTTAAAAATTATGGTAGAATTGTGAATGAAAGTCTATAAAAGGGGACGGGGGAGATTAGAATACCTGTTTATATAATAATGTATATGTATTTGTATAGTTTTAAAATTTGTTATGTATTTTTATTTTATTTATTTAATGGTTTATATATATAATGCTAATTACATTGTTTAAAGTGAATAATGTCTAATAGGTAAAGGAAATGTAATTAATAGGTCATGTGATATATAAAACTTTATATTTTGAAAATATCTTAATAAGAGATGAAATTCAGTTTGATAATTAAATAATTGTAATTATAATTAGTCATTTGTTTCAATCTTATTTACATTGATTATTATATTAATTCGATTAATTTTAAATATACTAAACTCAACTTAATTCGATTAATTTTAAATATATTAAACTCAACTTGAAAAAGACCAAACTTAACAAGTAAACAAATAAACAAACAAACTGATTTTTCAATCTCAATAAAAGCATTTTAAAAAAATAATGATTGTGAAATAAAGTTATAGAGTTTCTATTTTTTTAAATAATTTTAATATAATAAAAAAAGTTAATAAGTGTTTCTATATTATTGGGGTAAACTCTTAATTTAATTAATTAAAAAAGAAAAAATATGTAAACAGCTTTATATAAAAATAAGATAAATTTTAAATAAATAAATTAAGGTTTGAGCAATATAAAAACAATTATAGAAAAATAATTTATTAAAACCACAAATATGTTGTAACAGTCTGTGGGATTCCATCAGATTGGGAAAGGAAAGAAGTCACATCTAACTATGGTCAGTCTTTGGGTCTTCAGGTAGGATGCTGATGATAATGCAATGAAATACATAACCAATGATTGCATCTATCTTTAACTGACTAGCTCTATACCTATTTATTAATTTCAGATACAATTTAAGTTAGTTCATCCACTTATCACCCTTTTCCAGTTCCATTATGCCCTAATATTCAAACCCAGGAAGAATTTGCCTTTAACTCTCTTAACAGGTATAAACAGATATACATAGCAACTTTTGCACCTTTATATAGGTTACAACTAGCATTATTGGTTCTTAATTTGTTATATAATTATTACCTAAGAGTGAAATAAGTGTGTGTTGGCATATTAAGACTAATAGTTGACTGTTGAATGCAAACTTAACTCAATAAATCAGAGACCAGAATAATGTACACTGTTTAACATTTATTAATGGTGATGAAATGAATTAAAAATAAAATATTTTAACAATAATATAAAAAAATGTAATTATGTTTGTGTCAAATATAAACCTCTACCATTCCATCAATTAATAATCTTATGGTTCCATCCCCTTTTCCCAATGATACAAATCTATTATAGTACTCATTACTTACAAGATCATGAAAAATAAAAAAGTAAAAAATATTAATGATTTAAAATGATCAAGACACTAACTATCTAAATTAAGTATCCATTGAGACATTCGTAGTTATATTGTGGTCCATTCCTGGTTGAAAACAATCTACTTGATTAGGTCCCCCAAACTAAGTCTAAATACAAATTATAATAGATAAAGGGATTCATACTAGACAGTTAGTCATTCACATCAAAATAACACATAACAATTGTTAATCAACAATAAGAAACAAATAACTTGAACTCTTTAATCTCTCAAGTGTCTGTAATTAATCTGAGATAATAGATGAACATCTTATCTCCATTTATATGGATAACTAGATGTCATGTTGATAGAAATTTGATGTGCTGGCCTAAACTTTATTTACAATAATAAAAAAAAACTAAGTTTAACCATTCTCCCTTTCTTTTCTACCAATATTAAAATGGAATCTCCCAAAGCATAAACTGTGAAGTTTATGCTTCTGAGTACGAAAATAAAACAATGATCAAAAGAAAAATTAAAGAAAATTTTACAATAATAATCATTTGATGAAAAATTAATAATCCATTATGTTTGGCATAGAAGTCTCTAATAACATAGTTTAGTTTTCCATATCATTTTTCTCTGATAAAGGATTGCTCACACAGCGATGTCTCCTGGTGTCATTTAAAATATAAACATATCAATCCTTAACTGGTCTTTCTCTTGATTTTCCTGTGTATTCTTCATGTTGGACAGTAGACATCTTCTTGGGTGTAATGTCAAAGTAGATAATGGAAGTTTCATGCAGTCATGTTAGGGAAGAGAGCAGTCAACAGTACAGCACAACTGTTTTACCCCATATGCATTTCAGAGTATCCTATACAATTTATTTGTATTCATAAATCAGAATTTAATATTGAATAGTTTCTTTATATGTCAGATAAACTACTCCATAACTTTCTTTAACTACTAGCAATATTTGTGTTCTTTTTCTGTTGAGGTTTAAAAATATCAAAGTTCTTTCATTCACAATTAAAAAACATAATTTAGTTATTACGAAAACTTACACAAATCCATTTAATTTCTCTTAATAAACTATTGTCGTTAAATTTGACATAGTTTTATATTACTTCACTTTATCAATAACACTTGTAACTTCAAACAACAGTCTCCATTTTCCAATATTCAAAATTCCTATTCAGTTGATATTAGCTTATTGTAGCATATACATTATTTTCAAAAAGAAAGGGTTTTTAATTGATTTCGTTTTTATACTGCCTTTGTTTTCCATCATGCAGTACACTAAAATTCTCATTTACTTTTAAATCGATATAGCTGCTTATTGTTTTGTTCATTTCATTAATAATAATTTCATTAAAAAAAATAAAATAGTAAAATTATAGTTTTATTTTCATAATCCATTTCCTAGTGACTAAATTTGACATCAGGTCATCTCCAAGTTTTCTTAGTTTCAGTTTGCTTCACATAGTATTGTTCAGTTTAGAACTTACAATACAATATATCTAACTTTGTCTAATAGTATACATATATAATTTCTTTCTACAATGCTATTCTAAATGATTCATTAAAAAAAAAATCTATCATGACTTTCTCTTTGTTTAAATGTTACCAAATAAATACATGCACTGTACATATATATATATTGTACCGAAGTACATTGATATTTAATTAATTTTATAAGTCTCACCTTTCAAAAACATAAAAATTGGAAGATTAAATGTAAAACTAAAGAGCAGGGGGGGGGGGGAGATTTATTATTAAATAAAAATAAACCGTAAACTCTTTTAAAAATGATAAGATTTTTTTGTTTAAAAAAGAAGGAAAAAGTCTTATAATAGAATGATTTAATATGATTTTGATTAATTTATAATAAAATAATAAAGAAAATTTGTTTTATCTTATAATAAAACAATTAAATGTGAGCGTGTGTGTGTGAAAGTTTTAAAAAAAATAGAAGCAAATTGCTGCTGTTAATAAAGTTTTTCCATTGTTTAAAAACAGTATAAATATCTCAACATTTTGCTATTTGGAACTTCTACTTCTTATTTTTTAAAAATAATTATTGAAACAACAAATATAACGGTTATTTAAACTGTTATATTTACAAACATGATGCAGTGTTAAATCATCGCAGTATGCAGTCAACTGAAACCTCTCTATGCATCAAGATTTGCAATTAATTCGGAAGGAAACCATGTTCAAATAAGCTAAATAAGTAGTGGAGTGTGTGTATGTTAAACAAGCCACAAAAGTCATATAGTATCACAGGATCCAAGGAGTCGTTAACAGGTTGTAAATGATTCTAAAGAAATTGTATTGTGCTGTGTACGTCATATTGAACTTATAAAATCCTAGGTAATTATTGACTTTAATATCCTCTCATTCCTGATTTTCCTTTTAAAAATAAAAGATAAACTGTATTAAATAAACTTTAAACTTTATGAATTAATCTTTAAGAAAATAAAACTTTAAACTTCATGAGATAATATTTTGGAATAATAATAATAAACGATATCAGCTTCTATACTGAATAATATTTAAAGACATTGCATGCACGTATGTGTGATTTTAAAACTAATGTAACGTGTAGATTTTATTTATTATGTTGATGTATTAAAATGCTTATTTTAATTTAAAAAGAAAGTGTGTGTGTTTTTAAAATTATAAGATAAAATGATTGATTTATTTTAAATAAAAGAAAATACTTAAACTATTTTTTTTAAAAATATTTATGTTTATGTTTAATACATGCAAGTAAGTATAATAATACATTTTAATAAAGTGGGGAGAGAAAAAATCTAACCATTGATAATAAATAATTGATTTTAAAATTAAAAGAATAAGGAAATTACAATATTATTTTAAAATAAAGATTTGTTGGTTTAAAGACGTAAATGTTTTCTGCATTTAGTACAATATTATTTATTATTTATCTTTAAAATTGAAGTATTAAAGTGGATGTTTTTTTCGTTTAGCTAGGACAATTCATTTAATTATTATAGTATTTAAAATAGTGGTAGTAGTAGCTTTGGATGATGTATTTAACACATGAATTGTTGTTTTCTTAGAGGGTGATTAGAAACCGATTGAGCTAGCGGGAATCTCAGGTACCAAATTCGGCTGATCAGATGGACAAATTGATTACACCGTAATTAACTGGCGCCTAAAGGGTTTTTTTTTCTTCTTTAAAAAAAATAAAGTGTTTATTTGGTCAGTGTCTGTTTGGTAGTCGAGTGTGGGTGTTGTTTGGTACTACTGATAATAGTTTACACTTTACCGGAGGATTAAACACCTTTGAAGAGTGGACAATTCAGTAAGGCAAAGTAAAGGAAAGTAATAGTTGATATTTTTAGTTGTGGTGATTTTTGTCACGGTATTATTAGTTAGTAGTTGAGGTGTTTAAAAGGGAAGGTGGGCGGTTCAATATATATACTTGCTTAAAATAGTCAAAAAATATTACCATTACTTGTACAAGTTTTAAGATGGATTCAATTTAAAATGTGGGCTAATCTTGGTTGGAATGATTGAGGTGTAAGCTACCCCTTACAGTATTTATAAAAAAAAAGTTATAAGTCAAAAACGAATTTGACTTTTATTTACTTAAAAAGTACAGTTATAATTAAAATGTCTGGTTTATAGAGAGAGCTACAAAATAATAATGGGCCCATCCAAATAATATCAGATTTTCTATTAGAAGTCAGCTAAGATTCTGGAATAATGGTTCATGCTCAGATAAAAAATTGGAAAAAACTGAACCAATTGTCTATAGATTTCTGGAAAAATGGTTTTCCCTCATCACCGTACTTCTTCCAAACCAGCCTGCATTAGAAATAAATCTTTGGACCTTCTTTAGTCAAAGATCTTACATGCAATGGAAAAATCATCATAGTCATGCTAGCACACAAATCCAAAAAATACAAAAATTGAAGGCTAATGAAAAAAAACTACAATAATGGATAGATTTTACTCACAGAATATTTAGATTTAATCAGATGAATTTGCTTTAGGAACATTTATAATAATAAATTTATTTTAAGTTGTTAATTTAAATATTTAAATAAATTATGAACTTCTAATAATTGTGTTACAATTTCAGTGTTTATATAAATCAAATATGTTCATATAATTAACATATATATGCACTCAGGGTAAATCCATAATTTATTTTTTTTAAAAATTACTTTATTACCTGTTCTGTTATTCAAAATTTTATATATATACACAGATGGACATTTCATGAACTGTAACTTTTAAAAGTAACATTTTAAAAGGAATTTTAAAATAATTCTGCTTTTCATTCTTAAATAAAAGAACATTATACATCTCTTGATCTTCACTTACAAATTCAAAATTATTTAGATAATCTGAAATAAAATGGTTGCTAATATCCTTATTTGAATACAGCAATTAAATTTTTGTGAGCTATTAAGTACAACTCTAGTAATTATGTATGTTCCTTAATTAATTATATTTGATATTTGTTTTATTGTTAACTTTTTCCACTATATCAAAGGTTTTGCTTTATCTGATTATATATATATATTCTAACCTTG
>JAQFVV010008705.1:0-24428 GCA_028023455.1 Epiperipatus broadwayi | reverse complement strand
AATTTAATTTACGTATATAAATGTTTTTCTTGACGGAATTTATCTTCTTTATGATTCCAATTTAGAACAATCTTATTATCAGCTTTGGACATCTAATTTTATTTCCTTTGCTTCCAAAATCTGTTTACATTGAAATAATCCATTTAAGAAAATTATTAGATGAAGAGAAATAGAAAGATCATTGATTTAAATATTTTTTTAAATAAAATATAGGTCTTTCTTATATAGCAACTTGACCAAGGTAAAAATAACCTAATATGGAGGTAAGATTTTATTATTCTTCATATTGACTTCGTTCTTGACAGAACAGAATTTTTTTATTTATTACTAACATAATTAACTTAGTAGTATTTGTTTATTATTCTTTGTGTTAATGATTAACATCCTTGGGTGAGAGATCTTTTATTTCATAATAATGGCTACAAATAGAAGGGGTTCTTATAAAATTGGAATTCCTATACAAGGATTGGATAATATAATATCTTCATTTATACATACAATGTTCATATTAAATTTACTTAGTATCATTATAATTTTTTTGATGAATTTATAAAATTGTATTTATTGTTTTACTAATTTATTAAAACTTGGTCGTTTTATGGTGAATATTTACTATGGGGATATAGGAAGGTATAATTTACATTTGGCATTATAAAATAGTAGAATTGTACATAAAGCACTAATAATTATACATTTCTGTTATATAAAATAAATTTAAATTGTTGTCAGTTAAGAAACAATTTTAAAGTTTACTTTACATTCAAGGAGTTCTTTGATTTATTTTAATTATTTATTCATTTTCCCAAATAAATAACATATCAACACACATGCCCATATACATATATCATACCAATTTAATATCTTGATAATTTGGTTGAAATTAAATTTTAAAATCGATTAAAATTATATTAAGTACTATTACTAATGTAGAATATTGATGGAAACACCTGAAAAAAGGATAAATGTAAAATCTATCCTGAATTTGAATATTGAGCATAATGGAACCATATACAAAGGGAAGATTGAAAGAATTAATCTATATTGCATCTGTATTGAATATTTAATTTTAAATTATCTTGTTTGGAATAGATTCAGTCTTGGATTAAAGTTAAATCATATCATTCATAGCATCCTATATGAAGATCATAAATCTAGTTAGATGTGACCACCTTGATTCCTTCAGGGGATCCAGATCATTGCTTGAGCTAACTATAAAGCTTTGAGTGCAAGATGAAAACTTCCTTTGGTACTTTAATAACAACAGTCACCATAATCCTATCGGGCAGGATTGATTTTTAAACCACTAAACATTATACGATCACATTTTTTCTGCTTACAGAAGCTGCCATAGATGCTAACCTCTCCATACAGTAGCACTTTCAGTGCAAGCCAGAGTAATCAGTGGATTCAAGAAGGTTTGTGCATAAATTCCCACCTACTGCCTACTCATCCAATATCCCCAGACTAATTTCTAGCTTGTGGCTTTCATTTTATGTATAACTCTTCTTCCTTCCATTGACTATTCTGGCTTGCTCTGTTGGGATTACTATATGGAAAGTTTAGCCTCTCTATAAATAGCTTGTGTAAGCATAAGGAATGTGATCATGTGATGTTTAGTAGATTATTATCAAGTATTCTCAAATGTGTTATAAAGCTCTAAACATGCCTTTAGCAGTTACTACCAGAATCAAAGTGTTGTTTAAAGTATAGCCACTAGAACGATGCCTATATGTATAGAAGTATGTAAAATGAGGCTTAATGTGTAAATGTGGCATTTAAATTTTATACCAAAGCAAATAAAAACAAAAACATAAATAATATGCCTAAAGCATACATAAGCCTCCCATACATTCCTAGGATTGCAAAGAATATATGCACTAATACTTACAGAATAAGCTTTAGATCATTTCTATCATTAAACAACTTACTAAACAACCCAAAAAACAAAATATCTGCTGAGCACACCCCACAAATATTATGCAGTCCCACATCCTGAAAACCATATATTATGTTGAATCTTGAGCAAACTGAGCCACAAGAACTGCCAGCACACATATTTGTACAAAAGAATCAAACAGAAAAATGAATACTAGTCAATCTTTTTCAATCATGAGGTTACAACTAACCACACTTTTTCTCACAGCAATTTGAGGACAATTGGTGCTGAAACAGATGACAGCCAAATAAAATATAAAAGAATTGGTGCAAAGGATCCACATTTTATCAACAGAGAGGATTCATGCATTCAATTGCCAAAAAATGAAACATTTAAATGCCACATTTACATATTAAACCTCATTTATCCCACTATGTCCATATGTATAGGAATAATTTTAACTGCTAGACTTTAGACAGCCCTATGATTCTTGCAATAATCTGTCAAAAGCATGCTTAATACATTTATAAAAACTTTTGAATTTTAATGGCTATCTTCGATTAGAGTGAGCTTTTTAAGAATTTTTATATAATAATAGTTTTAGATAATGTAATTTTATTACAATGTATAGTGTGACTATTTAATTCAAACAATTAAAAATCTCAATTCCCTCTTTTCTTTATAAAAAAACTTTATTTCTTGTATATATATATAGTCTTTTTTTTTTTTTTTTGAGAAGGGAGGCAAATCCTTGAAAATGACTATAAAGTAAAAATAGTTGAAACATTGGAACAAGTGGATATATATATATATATACAAGAAATAAAGTTTTTATAAAGAAAAGAGGAAAATGAGATTTTTAATTGTTTGAATTATATGGTTATATGTAATGTATATTTTGAAAATAAAAAAAGGATGGAGTGGTGATTAGAGGATTTTAAACAGAAGTAAATGGATTTGTGACTATTTAGGTTAATCCAATCACAGATTACTGATAATGAATATACTATTTTAATAAATCTAAACTACTATATTACTTTTATCGAACAACATCTTTATAGATAATGAATCATTTAACTATTAAGTGTCATTTTCTATCATCAAAGGATATCACCTTCCCCTGATAAAGTATATTTGATTGAATCTCTATTCTTTATTGGTTTATGTTGTTTACTCTGCTCGTTATAATACCTGATCTTTTAGAGACAGCTATAAAGTTTACCAATTCATATTTAGAATAAGATCAAATCATATACCTAAAACAGAATATAGTGATAAATAAAATGTAATTTATTTAATTAAACATACATATATAATGATACACAATCATTCAAATTTAAATAAAGATTAAACTAAAATAAAATTACAAGCACGTGAAGTGCTTGAAAGAGATGCTATAAAGAGTGCAAAATATTAAAAGCTTAGCGCTTTCGAGGTGGGTTGCCTCATATTCATAGCAATACTGAGCAGTGCAGAATGGAAAGGTAATAATGGTGATATGCAAAATACATGAAAATTATTTAGATAGCTCAGCATTTAGAGATGTCAAAACAGGCGTCACATCTATTGATAGAGTTATTGTTACCAGTAATAAAATACGCCTCCCTAATTTTCTGCTTGATGTGGTTTTTTTTCTGTGCAAACTATCTTGGGGTTAGAGTGTTCGAATATATAGCCAGTTTTCTTAGAGTGTTCCAAAAATGTTGATGAATTGACATTTTTCTGTGCTATATTGTAAGTATTTCTATGTTGAGCGGTCCTGTTGGTGACCCCCTTTATAGTCACAATTTTAGTTTTTTTATATGTTTTTTTATTAAATTACTAATGAACTTTTATGTATAAGAGAATATAAATTACATTCAGTTAAAAGATTACTGATATAATTATCTCGAAATAAAATTTTTAATCCACTTTTTTCTCCTATGTTACCTAAAATATTTTTCTTAATGACACTCCTTCTTTTCTACAAAACCAAAAAACAAAATAAGATAAGACATTTTTTTTTTCTTATATAAATTTTGTTTTCTTATATCTTTTCATATTAACTTGCATATCTCAACTTTTCAGTATTAGATAACTATATGACAACAGACAAAACTCTCCATACAATAGTGCCACTCAGTGCCAACCAGAACCAGAGTTATCAGTGGATGCATCCATTGATTACTCTGGTTGGCACTGAGTGGCATTACTGTATGGAGAGTTTTGCCTGTTTTAAGAACAGATATGTGCTAGCATAAGAAATGGTGATCATGTGATATATGAAAACAGCTTAATATTTGATATTTACATATTTCCAAGAAAGTAAATTAAGAAATTAATTAAGGGATGTTTTTTATTTATTTAATAATTAATATAAATAGCTATATTTTCATTATACATTGCTATTAAATTATATAGCTGTAGAGACATCGTTCTAATATGTACTTGTGTGCTTATAGCTGTATTATATCTTAAAATGTACTAATAAGTAAATTGATTAAAATATCATGATTTCATGATAAATATTAATTCTTATTAAATAGAATTACCAAAGCAGTAATCTCTGCAATAATCAAAACTGATAATGGCAAAATATTCAACAAATCATTTTTTTGAATTAAGTCTTGTATGACAAATGCATATATATATACACACACACTTAAAGCTTGCAACTTGGCTACAGAGTATGAAATATTGATACATTGAAGGTTGCCTTGACAGCAGTGAGAAATATTGATTACTATATTTTGCTGTGAATGTTTAGGTGGTTACTGGTTGGAATTTAATTACGCCATTATCCCAGATTAGCTTTAGGCACTATTTCGCTTATTATTTCTAAATAATACATGGACAATTTAAAAGTATTGCAGTTTGTAATGTTAATTGACTATTTATTAGTCTGCATTATAGTGACATGTTTATTTCATGTTTAAAGAGGTTTATTTAAACTTCAATGTATCAATATTTCATACTCTGTAGTCAAGTTGCAATCTTTAAGTGTCCATATATATTCAATGGACATTAGTAAGAATGGATTCCATTCTTGCAATTAAAAGGTGTGAAGGTTGCCCGGAGAGCAGTGAGAAACATTGATTACTATATTTTACTGTGAATGTTTAGGTGGTTACTGGTTGGAACTTATATATATATATATATATATATAAGTATCCAATATATATATATATATATATTAATAGTTGTCACTAAAGATAATTGATTAGGAATATATTATATATTTTCTAAGTTGGTATAATAAAATTCATTTAAAGTATAGTTAATAAAGAATGATAATTCATATTGTCTATGAATAAATAACCTGAGCAATATGTGATGTGTGTGCATGTTATAATGAATGGATAATTATAAAAAATATATACACATCAATATTAAAATCTTTTATAAAAATAATGTTATTGTTTGGTATTTAGAATAAATAAAAATATGTTTGTGATTCTAGTTTATTAAATATTTAGTATTGCAATTTTAAAAATATTTTTCTTTGTATTATTTTTATTTATGTACATTAGTTGATTTGTAAAAACTCTAGATATAAGGTGGTAAAATGAATAAAATTTATTGAAATTATTGCATATTTTGTCAAAGAATGTGATGGGGGGAATAAAAAAATACATTGAATTGAATAACACATATTTCAGAATCTGTTTTCAAAAGTGAACTGTGGTAATAACCATATGTTTTAAGTGATTTGAAATCAGAAACATGGATTGCTAAATTAATTTCAGAGGAAAGAGTTTATCCATCACCCCCCCTCCCACCCATTTTTATAACATTTCCCAGGAGATTAAATAAAGAAATTAATATAAAATAATTGATTTATACAACACAAATCTCTCTTTCAAATTAACAAAAATCATAATATGAAAAGTAGAGCATTAAAAATCTAACATGAAATAAGTATTGTGTAATACAAATTTCTCATTTCCAAATTAATCAATTAATCAATATATCATTAGAACACACAAGATCCTAGTAAGACTTTTGAACACAGAGTCTGATAGTGAATGCTCCCTTCGAACAGAGAAGGTCAAGTCTACAGACAGACCCCTACCCATATGCAGAAGCTTCTGGTTTCAACAACAGATAACTACCATCGTGACAAACATTGTGGCCTCCAGTTCACTGTTTGCATCAAAGTTGACTTACTGGGACACATACCAGCTAATGTTTGGGAAAAACAAACTCCCCCATCCTGCTCTCAGTATCAATTTCAAGGCTTATTACATGGACAAGGTTCTTCAGACTTGAGTCCAAGTATGTAGACTTCCTGCTCAAGGTCAACCTCAAGGCCCTCCCTACATGATCTTTCCTGTTCCATCAAAGAGGCTTTAATATTGAGACCTTTTGCCCGATGTGTAGTAAGCAGGAGGAGACCATGGACCATATCTTACTCAGTTGTGAGTCATGGACATGGCTTTGGGGTCTGGTTCTGGAGAGGTTGTTTATTCCCAACCTTGATAGTGTAATGCTTCCCCAGGTCTTTGAACAAGGGCTTTTTGCCAACATACAGGTTACCACTGACATCAACTATGGGATATGGACAATATAATGCAAGGTATTGTTTGAGAATGGAATAGATCTCTGTCCAGAGTATCTCCTGATAAAATACATAAAGAAAGCCAGAAAAATTGATAAAAGAACTTGTCCTGACCAACTGGCAGAACAAACATGGAGTCAATTGAAGATGTAGCAGAAATACATAATTCAGATTTCTTGGTACCAGCTTACATTATAAACTTTCCAACTTTGCCTCAAAACTTTAATTGTACAATTTACCTTCAGTGGCAATGATATTGTCTTGGGTTTCTATTATATAACACATGAAATCCTCAATATATAATACATACAACCATCAGAAGTCACCCTCTTTTGTATTTTTCATTTTGTACAATATGCTACAAATAGTTTCCTTTTAGAAATGTAATCATTATATCATAATTTAAAACATGATTCATCAAGAAGGAAATCAAAGGATAAAATAAAATGTTATTTAAAATAATGCTGAATATGGATTATTTTTTCTCCATGTTGCGAATGGATTATTAATGGGCCCTAAAATAACAGAAACAAATACATGAAGACAACAATTTTTATTCAGCATCACTCTGTTCAAGGAAAATTAAAAAATGACAATATTATTATTTTTAATCTATAAAAATAATAATTTCTCAATGCATTCTTTGTAAAGTAATCTTAATAACACGTGTATTTAGCAAATCCAAATAATAATAAAATATGAATTAATGTTTAATATGTAAATGCAAATCGTTTATAAAAGTGATTGTTTTAGTTAAATGATTTATTCTTATTATTATTGAACAAACATAAAAATATTTTACTAATAAACAAGATTATAAGTTTTAATTTTTGCTATATTTTACAGATGTACAACTTGAAGCAAATCAGAGATATATATGAGTATTTTTAATCTTTATCATATGGGAAGAGTTAAATATTGTTAAGTCTTAATGGGATTTATTTCTTCTGCTCTGTTTCACAATTTTAATATCCATCTCAAAAACATAATTTAAATCGTAAATGATCGATATGTTTTATTATTTCAATTATCATATCATAATAAATACTAATAAAAAGGTTTAAAATGATATTTTATAATATTTCACCAATTTAATTGTTTAACTGAAGTAAAATATTCTTGTTAAGATCGGAAAATTATTAGTTAAAGTTAGATAAAAAGTGTATAATTTGTTGTATTTGTTATTTTTATTTAATGCCTTAATTATAATAATCATAATGTAATAACTGAAACACAGGCTTATTATATACCTGTGTCTATATATGTAATATATAGGGTATATGTGCACAGACTTTCACACAACCCACCACTCTCCACTCTATCTCATAACACTGATACACTTGAACACATATATACTGAAAATATAAATAATCACCGATATATGTATTTTATGCTAAACCAGCAATCATCAGTTGGACCAGATTATCATCTCTAAACATATATGCTATAAGTGCTCAGATACATATTAAAATAGCCAATCCTCACACTTTAATAGAAAGACTTTAATCTATTCCACACTCCAACTCTTCAACCGTCCATCCAATTAAAAATCTGATGATGGAATGCTCAAAGGCCACCCTGAGGCAAAGATTCTCATCATACCCATGTTGACCTAAAGCCAATATGACCTCTCATGTACAGCACATAATCTATTCAATACATATACAAGGAATGGGCAGACATCTCTACTATGTAATAACTGAAACACAGGCTTATTATATACCCGTGTCTATATATGTAATATGTAGGGTATATGAGCACAGACTTACACATGACCCACCACTTTCCACACTATCTCATAATGCTGATATATGCTGGTTTAGTATGAAATGCATATATTGATGATTATTTATCTTTTTGGCATATATGTGTTCAAGTGTATCAGCATTATGAGATAGTGTGAAGAGTGGTGGGTCGTGTGTAAATCTGTGCTCATATACCCTATATAGTAATATTCATAATGTATATTTTGTATAATAAAATTATTATTGTTATCATTTACCATAGTATCCTTGATCTCTAAGTTTATTTAGTGTTCTATTTTGGAGTTAATGTAAAACCTGTCAAAAATAGACATTGTGTTTGGGTTTGTTAATATAAAAATTTAAAGCATTCATATCTTGTACATAAACCTTGACTACAGGTCATAATGTCACTGTTATTGGATTATTATGTAGCATCCATCAGGTTGTACACAAAATATCTACATTGTATGGTGTTCATCATCATCATCAAATTATAAATATTTGCATGTTAGAATATGTGATATTGATTCCATATCTCACTTCAGTGCTTCTATTTATTTATTCCATTGTGATATATATATATTGTAACAATTGGGGTTCGAATACAAGCGTATGTAATATATTACTAATTGTGAGTGTTAATGTTGAGCAACTATATACGAGAAGATATATATGTAAATAGTCATTCGAACCCTGTTACAAAGAGTGTGAATGTTAGGTGGGTACGCTTATATAAATATATTTGTATATGTGAGTATAAAATGTGTGTATGTATTAACGGTGATGGTTACAAGCAATTATATACAAAGCTGTATAAGTTGTAATTGATTATTCGTATATATTTTATCCATTAAAATTTTTCTTTAAGTCTGGTTGATAATATTGTCGGTAACACGTGTTTTCTTTTGCTAATTAATCTTTTGAACATATGAAGATAGAAATAGAAATAAATCAGTTGCTGTAGGCGGTTTAGTAATAACTGGTGTCAAGAAGTCTGAAAACGGGTCAGGTGGGTATCTTTTGAAAACAATAGAAGAATGGGACAGTGGCATAGGGATATTGAAAGAAAATTTTACAAAGTTGAAGAGTGAAAACAAAAGAACTTTTTGTGGGCTCGAGAGTGGAAAAAAAGAAAGATTGAGAAAAAACGCGGTTTGGACTACGGAGTGTGTGGACGTGTAAAATTTTCTTAAGAAGTTTAATAATATTTCTCACCCAAAATGTCGGGGTAATTCAATAGCGCTAGTTTCATTAACCGATCCAGTGGACAGTTGTCATGGACCCCATCTGAAGTGGACCTACGAACTTCGCTATACAAAAGAGTTCTTGTTCATCAAGTGTAAAGGCGACGAAAGATCTATGAAATGGGACCCTTTCATAAAGTGAGTGAATTATCTACTCCACCTCTGGAATAAGCTATTCAATATACCATATTAGAAATCCTTACCATCCGTTATATTAACCAGACCAGTATTCGTGGAGAATTATAAATGCGGACTTGTCTTTGACCGTGTGAACGGTCGACGGTACTTAAGGTAATTGACATATTACACTAAAAATATGTTCAATGAATGCGTCTTGGTAAAGAAACTAGTGTTACCTCAATATTAATTCCTATAATAAATCTCTTTTAAATTAAATAAAATAACAACTTTAAATAACAGCTCTGATGTATAATTGCACTATTTTGATGCGTATATGAATTATATATGTGTGTACCAGGGTAAATGGGCTGTGCACTTCAATATTGATATATTTATATGCATGGATAAATGAGATTTTGTTGGTATTAAGTATGGTAATAAATAGAGTAAATTGTATGATACCATTCGGGTTGGGTTATTAGATTTATAACGGATAAATTATCGGACAGAATAGATAGACACATAAGACTTAATTGGGTAGTGTTTAGCTTTGTTCTCTAGTTAGACTATAGTCCCCAAACCCTGAGATTGAACTGGTAAGGATGCGCTACCATAAATAGAGGTATATATATACCCGAACCCTTATTTACGTTTTTGATGAGATAATTCTTATCCATGTGTAAGATTGGCATGTGAGATGGAATCAGACCATGCTCACAAATATTCTCACTCGAAGCTACGGGTAGAAGCGTACAATGGCGATACAAATTATAGCGGGTGGTATTATAATGGTGCCCAACATGGGGCTGCGAATGTTAGAGAATGGGCATTTAAAAGGGCATCCTAACATAACGTAAATAGAGCATACAAACGAGAGTTGGAGATTTTTATTTTAAAAAAAAAAGAGAAAAAGGAAAAAAGAGAAAAAGGGAAAAATAAAAGCGATAGTTTGTTATAAATCAGAAAGAGTTTGAATTCATATTGGTAATATAGTAGATGGGCATATTTGGCGGTGTGAATATACGGATAAATTATCGGACAGAATAGATAGACACATAAGACTGAGTTGGGTAGTGTTTAGCTTTGTTCTCTAGTTAGACTATAGTCCCCAAACCCTGAGATTGAGCTGGTATGGATGCGCTACCATAAATAGAGGTATATATATACCCGAACCCTTATTTACATTTTCGATGAGATAATTCTTATCCATGTGTATGATTGGCACGTGAGATGGAATCAGACCATGCTCACAAATATCCTCACTCAAAGCTACGGGTAGAAGCATACAATGGCGATATAAAATAAACGGGTAGTATTATAATGGCATCCAACATGGGATAGAAAAGTTGTCGAGTGGTCAAGGGGGAAAATAGCATTGAGGTATGTCCTGTGTATATATATAAAGTCATAGTTTATAAATTGAGGTTGAAGAATTTATCTAACATTGGGATATTATAAAACAATATCGCTCAATATGATAATAAGGAGGGGCAAAGGTCTATCGGGTGGGTCATGCAGTGGACCACTGGAAACTGGGGTGATGAACCTGGCACGTAATTAAAATAGTAATAGAGAGAAAATGAAGGCAAAAAATAAACAGAATGGGGAAAAGCAGAAGGCGATGGAAGAGAAGGAAGTAAATGTATTGGAGAGGATTTTAGAAAGATTAGAAGGTCTAGAACTCTGATTTCAGGAAATGGACGAGAGGTTCGAATGGAGATTTCAGGAGATAGAACGGAGACTAGGGATAGAAAGCAAGGAAAGGGCGGAGAAGTCTGATGATAAAGAAGTAAAAGGAAGTTTAGATGAAGGAGAGAAGAATATAAAACAGGGGCCGAAGTCTAGTGAGACAGAAAGACCGGAGCATATGGGTAAATGTAGGGGTGTGGCGGTACACACGCACGTGAACCATTTTTTAAAGATACGACAGTTTGAAGGCCAAATGGGGGAAGCTCCCGTGGAACATCTACAAAGCCTACGAAGATACTTTGGCATGAATCCCATGCCAGAGAAAGGTAAATTGGTGGTAGCATACAGCCATCTAAGTGGGAATGCCCAAGAGTGGTGGGACTCATTGTTCCAACAGCCCACAACCTTCGAGGAGTACCAGAAGAAGATACGAGAGACTTTCTAGTCGGAAGACCACCAGGAACTCGTGCAGTACCAAGTGATGCGAGAGAAATATGAGGAAGGAAAGGAAGAAAATTTCTCTCGATTTTTTTATCGCCAAGTGGCAAGACTAAAGACACTGGACGCGTGTCACCTATCTGAAAGCCTCATCATTCAAATTGTAAGGCACAATATGCCTATGAATGTGGAAAGTATGATGTTGGGGGTGAGGAAGGCATCCATCGGAGAAGTGGCAGAGCTGCATTAATGCTCTGGATATGAGTATATATGACCATAACACACTGTTGGAGCGAGGGAAGGAAGTTAAAGATATGCCAAATATTAAATTTGGGGTGGAAGAAGGACACACCAGCGGGAATGCCATGCATAGAAAAGGTGGTGATGATAGTCACAGACCGAGATGGCAATACAAACCGGAAGCTCGACGTCTGCCAGATAAGCCAAAGTTCATCCAAGAAAAGGGACTGTGGTCACCGAAACAGAAAGGTGGTACTGAGGGGAACAAAGGATAAGGAAAAGTTGTTTAAGAAGCCGTTCAAATACACAGAAGGATTTGAAGGCTATCGCACCAGGGGGTATGTAACAATCGGGGTTCGAATACAAGCGTATGTAATATATTACTACTTGCGGGTGTTAATGTTGAGTGACTATATACGAGAAGATATATATGTAAATAGTCATTCGAACCCTGTTACAAAGAGTGTGAATGTTAGGTGGGTATGCTTATATAAATATATTTGTATATGTGAGTATAAAGTGTGTGTATGTATTAACGGTGATGGTTACAAGCAATTATATATGGAGCTGTATAAGTTGTAATTGATTATTCGTATATATTTTATCCGTTAAAATTTTTCTTTGTCTGGTTGATAATATTGTCGGTAACACGTGTTTTCTTTTGCTAATTAATCTTTTGAACATATGAAGATAGAAATAAATCAGTTGCTGTAGGCGGTTTAGTAACAACTGGCATCAAGAAGTCCGAAAACGGGTCAGGTGGGTATCTTTGGAAAACAATAGAAGAACGGGACAGTGGCGTAGGGATATTGGAATAAAATTTTACAAAGTTAAAGAGTGACAACAAAAGAACTTTTTGTGGGCTCGAGAGTGGAAAAAAAGAAAAATTGAGAAAAAACGCCGTTTGGACTATGGAGTGTGTGGACGTATAAAATTTTCTTCAGAAGTTTATTAATATTTCTCACCCAAAATGTCGGGGTAATTCAATAGTGCTAGTTTCGTTAACCGATCCAGTGGACAGTTGTCGTGGAACCCATCTGAAGTGGACCTACGAACTTCGCTATACAAAAGAGTTCTTGTTCATCAAGTGTAATGGTGACGAAAGATCTATGAAATGGTGACGAAAGATCTATGAAATGGGACCCTTTCATAAAGTGAGTGAATCATCTACTCCACCTCTGGAATAAGCTATTCGAAATACCATATTGGAAATCCTTGCCATCCGTTATATCAACCAGACCAGTATTCGTGGAGAATTATAAATGCGGACTTGTCTTTAACCGTGTGAACGGTCGATGGTACTTAAGGTAATTGATGTTTACACTAAAAATATGTTCAATGAATGTGTCTTGGTAAAGAAACTAGTGTTACCTCAATATTAATTCCTATAATAAATCTCTTTTAAATTAAATAAAATAACAACTTTAAATAAATAGCTCTGATGTATATAATTGCACTATTTTGATGCGTATATGAATTATATATGTGTGTATCAGGGTAAATGGGCTGTGCACTTGAATATTGATATATTTATATGCGTGGATAAATGAGATTTTGTTGGTATTAAGTATGGTAATAAATAGAGTAAATTGTATGATACCATTCGGGTTGGGTTATTAGATTTATAATGGATAAATTATCGGACAGAATAGATAGACACATAAGACTTAGTTGGGTAGTGTTTAGCTTTGTTCTCTAGTTAGACTATAGTCCCCTAACCCTGAGATTGAGCTGGTAAGGATGTGCTACCATAAATAGAGGTATATATATATACCTGAACCCTTATTTACGTTTTCAATGAGATAATTCTTATCCATGTGTAAGATTGGCACGTGGGATGGAATCAGACCATGCTCACAAATATCCTCACTCGAAGCTACGGGTAGAAACATACAATGGCAATATAAATTATAGCGGGTGGTATTATAATATATATATATATGATCAACAGATGGCGTTTTACCAAAAACACCGTCAAAGCCTTATCCTAGGAATGTTATGCTAGGAATAGTACTTCCCAAAGCAAATTAATATATAAAAATGATCATTATATAAAATTAAAAACACAATATATTCAAAAAATAAATAATAATAGTAATAAAATTCTTGAAATAATGCATATTTAATATATACATATTATAACTTATAAATAGTACAAGTCACAATGTTTTGTATTAGGGACGAAGTGATGTTAATTTGTAAAGTCACTCGATGAATTCTCTATCCACGAACGATGATCCAAATGCAATCTGTGCTTTACAATATCAAAAAAAAAATGGACAGGATAATGATTTGCATAAATTTGCATTCATTACATTTAACACAGAACAATGACTATGAATATGGAGTAAATATACTCCGAAAGTGCTAAGCTAAACATTGTTATTTGTGAAATTTTTATTTTCACCTATATACATTTAAAGGGTATTATAAATATTATGAAATACTATATGACAATAAATTTATTGTTAGTTTTCTTTATGCATTGATGTAGATAATTAATTATTTACTTAGTTCTGTATAATTTCATTATCGACTGTACTACATATATTTAAGCATGTTCTTATTTAAGTAGTACATGCATTGTTTATATCTGAGATTGTGTTCAATAATTATATAATATTATTTTAGAATAGGCAGTGCCTATATATATATATATATATATTATATATTTATTATAAATGTATATATATATATATATATATATCAAAACTACCCCAAATCTAAAATTAAACCAGACCAGAATAAAAATAATATTAAAACACAACCTAAGGTTTCACTGCTACAAGCAGACTTCTCAAGTGTAAAGAAATAATAAAAAAAAAAACACAACTTATATATACTATTAAAAACTACCCACAAATCCATTCACTTCCCATCCACCCTTAATATTAAAAGAACTCTTAAATAAGTTAATTGCTTCAGAATCATAAATTTTCAATAATAAAGACTCTTTAATTCTTCTTTTGATTTCATTTCTCTCAAAGAAGACAACCTTAGCTTCATCAAAATCAATAGTGTGGCCTGTATCTTTTTCATGGACATACAAAGCAGAACTAAGATATCTATTTTTAACTCTACTTTTATGAATCTTTACTCTTTCATTTAAACTCAAACTACTCTGACCTATGTAAACCTTCTTACAAAATAAACAAGGAATAAAATATACCACACCAGGAATAGTCTTTCTATCAAAAACTTCCTTTGTATTATTCAATAAATTATTCAATGTAACACCCCTTTTCCAAGCAATTTTCTTATTTCCAAACAATTTACTATTTCTACACACAATTTTATAAGAAGACAATTTAAATGGCAAAGAAATAAAATCATATTTTTCTTTAACCTTTACATCCTTACAAATATTACTATTAAATAAAATACTTTTAACAAATTTATCAGAGTATCCAACACTTAAATAATCTTTATAAAATTGATATTTCTGAAACAAAGCTACCCCCCTAGAATTATTTAATTTAATATTCCTATGACAATAATTCCTTAAAGCAGCTACTTTATGAGATACAGACTGATAGCTATCAGGTTTAATTATAGATCTTAATTCTTTACTTTTAACTAAATGACTGCACAATAAACAATTAGTTTCTATAATTCTAATCACCAAAAGATCTAAAAATTTTAACTTACCAAAATCTAACCCCCCTCCTTCTAACCCAAATTTTATAGAAGGATCAAAACAATTAAACTCATTTACAAATTCCTTCAATTTACCATTCTCAACAACAAATAAACAATCATCAACATATCTGACAAATAATTTTACATATAAACAATTCTTTTTAATAATAATTTCCTCTTCCATAAAACTAATATAAACTGAACATACTAAAGGAGAAATAATATAACCTATTATCCACCCTTCCTTAATCTTATAAAATTACCTAAGATTAAGGAAGGGTGGATAATAGGTTATATTATTTCTCCTTTAGTATGTTCAGTTTATATTAGTTTTATGGAAGAGGAAATTATTATTAAAAAGAATTGTTTATATGTAAAATTATTTGTCAGATATGTTGATGATTGTTTATTTGTTGTTGAGAATGGTAAATTGAAGGAATTTGTAAATGAGTTTAATTGTTTTGATCCTTCTATAAAATTTGGGTTAGAAGGAGGGGGGTTAGATTTTGGTAAGTTAAAATTTTTAGATCTTTTGGTGATTAGAAATATAGAAACTAATTGTTTATTGTGCAGTCATTTAGTTAAAAGTAAAGAATTAAGATCTATAATTAAACCTGATAGCTATCAGTCTGTATCTCATAAAGTAGCTGCTTTAAGGAATTATTGTCATAGAAATATTAAATTAAATAATTCTAGTGGGGTAGCTTTGTTTCAGAAATATCAATTTTATAAAGATTATTTAAGTGTTGGATACTCTGATAAATTTGTTAAAAGTATTTTATTTAATAGTAATATTTGTAAGGATGTAAAGGTTAAAGAAAAATATGATTTTATTTCTTTGCCATTTAAATTGTCTTCTTATAAAATTGTGTGTAGAAATAGTAAATTGTTTGGAAATAAGAAAATTGCTTGGAAAATGGGTGTTACATTGAATAATTTATTGAATAATACAAAGGAAGTTTTTGATAGAAAGACTATTCCTGGTGTGGTATATTTTATTCCTTGTTTATTTTGTAAGAAGGTTTACATAGGTCAGAGTAGTTTGAGTTTAAATGAAAGAGTAAAGGTTCATAAAAGTAGAGTTAAAAATAGATATCTTAGTTCTGCTTTGTATGTCCATGAAAAAGATACAGGCCACACTATTGATTTTGATGAAGCTAAGGTTGTCTTCTTTGAGAGAAATGAAATCAAAAGAAGAATTAAAGAGTCTTTATTATTGAAAATTTATGATTCTGAAGCAATTAATTATTTAAGAGTTCTTTTAATATTAAGGGTGGATGGGAAGTGAATGGATTTGTGGGTAGTTTTTAATAGTATATTTAATAGTGTTTTTTTTTTTATTATTTGTTTACACTTGAGAAGTCTGCTTGTAGCAGTGAAACCTTAGGTTGTGTTTTAATATTATTTTTATTCTGGTCTGGTTTAATTTTAGATTTGGGGTAGTTTTGATTTTATATTGACTAGTTTAGCTTTATGCTTGTAATGTTTATATATATCTTAATAATTGAATTTTAAGTTATTACACATGAATTAAAAATTTTTTATTCCAAAGTCTACCAAAATATATGATATCGAAATTTTAGATATTTTGTGAAAAAAAAGTCATCATCATCATCAACCATTATCAATCCATTGCAAGATGAAGTCTCTCCAAGTTCAATCCATCTTTTCACATTTTTAGCTTCTCTTCTCCACATCACCCCTGCACACTTTCTTATTTCATCCATTCATCTCACATGTGGTCTCTTTCTGGGTCTTTTACAATCTCTTGGAATCCAGTTTAAAATTTCAATTGCCCATCTATTATCATCTCTTCTAGCAATATGTCCAGCCCAAATTCCACTTCAGTCTTTTAATTTTTTTCAATGAGATCAGTAACACCTGTTTGTTCTCTTACCCATACATTGCGTTTTCGATCTCTTCTTGTTACTGCCAACATTTATTTTTGATGACTTATAAAATTATCGTACTATTAGTACATTCCAATATTCTGCAGAATTTTATAAATGCAAGAATGCAATAAGTTTTTTAAGTCTGTAAATTAAAAAAAAATAATGCTTGAATTAAAATACGATTTTGATGTAAAACTTCCATTTTTATTTTAAAACTGATTTAAATTGGATGAACCTCATTGAAATATAGTTGCTGTATCTTATTTGATTGCATATTTGCAACATATATGCAATCATGTACCACTGCTTATTACTGTTGGTGAGATATGTATGTAGCATCTAGGTGGCATGCAACTATAAAAAATGGCTTTAGGTGCCTTATAAGATTACCTGCCACTCACAGCTGTACTGTGACAGCCTGCATTGTTAGTAAGTATGATAATACTTCTAACTGTACTGATAGCTTGTTTCATGCCTGATTTAAATTCTAGCAGATTTCAGTCATAAACGTTGGCTTGCTCACTGTATTAACCATATAATGGATAACATCTGACCGTAGTATGATGTATTGCCTTGTGTCTGATTTAGGTTCTATAAACTTCCAGTCCTGAATGTGGATTTAATTCATTACATGAATCATATAATGAACAATCAGCTATTATCTGATCTTATCCTCAAATGGATTAACCATTTATGGGGTCAAATCCACTTTCCTAATTCAGTAGTATCTTCACCTATAGGCTTCTCCATGTTGTTGGACATATATTTTCTATTTGTATATACATTTAACATAGTGATTGATGTATGCTTAATCTGAACTAGGTAAGATGGAATCTGAATGAGTCTATTACTTGAAGGAAAGGTGAGATATAATGTTTATTATTATAATTCACACATAAACACAACAATAGTAAAGAATTTGCCCAAAAATGTTTTGTAAATAAAGTTGTTTGCTTTTAATTGTTTACTGCAATTACTTAATTAATACATATTGAATGAATTAATTAACAAATGGTTTGACATTTAGTCTTCATTAATGTTATAAGATGAAAAAGCATTTAATCTATGTTTAAAACATTGGAGAACAATTGACCCAGCGTTTTATAATTAAATATCAAATTCATGCAGGCTGTTATTAAAAATAGAGATAGTGACTAATGCCCATAATGCATGTATAACTGAATTGATATTGTACTAGTGCAGTATGAAAAAACTTCAATATAATCATAAATGAACAGCTAATTTTTTTAAATCTGCCAGTTTCTAAACCTATCATAATCTAGGCTGTTTGACTTTCTAAAATAATTATATCCAGTTGTAGTGTGATTTACTGGATATTTAAAAAGCCTAAGTGCCAAACCTCACTGGAAAATGTAGAATTCTAATGGTTGACCAAAAAATAAACATAAAAACAATTCAGTATAGAGAAAGTTCATCAGAAAAGATGTTTTTCAAAAGAATTTGAACTCATCCACAAGGTTCTGAGTCATATGAAAATCTGTGTTAATTCTAAAATCTTCGTAGGTGAAAATGTTTGCATTTATTTGCTTAATTCAGTTTATATTTTGTTATTGTTTTTATTTATATTTAATTTTTCTACTATTATTTATGTCAGTATATATTTCATTGTTTAATATTTAGTATTTATTAATATTTGCAATATTTTGTCGTCCTGTCTCTCCCATATCATAAGTATTTGTCACTAGCAGGATTACACACACATATTTCACTTTAGAAAAAAGACACATTTGATTTGTACTTGTTTTTATCTATATTTAAATCATTAAAATTATTAAATATTACATGATTACCATTTCCTATACTTACACAATCTGTTAAAACAGTAGCACCCTGCATACTGTAGTGCCACTTAGAGTAATCAATTAATGTTAGAAGATTGTATATAAATACCTGTCTAGTGCCATCTAATATCCCCAATCTAGTTTTTAGCTTGTGTCTTTCATCAGTGTGTAGCTTTGGATCTAAGAGCACTCCACCTAAATAGTGAATTGAATGAAAACTTTCAGAAGCCATCTTTTACGTTTTTAGTTAACTATAATGATATGAGCGCAAAAAAAAAAAAACATAATGTTTTCAATCCACCCAATTTTCTTGTATATTCATAAAGATCTTAACACCTAAGATAATAGGGATGTAGTTATTAGAAGCCAAAGACATCAAAATGATTGATACTAAACTGCTTTTAGATTTGTGTGTCTTTACAAGAGAATTACTTTGAATTAAAAATATTATTGTGTTTTCATCTTAGACTCATATATTTATAATTGACTAAATAAATAAAAGGTAGCTAGTGACGGGGTGCATTACATTCTTAAAATCCCTGGGCAGTGCATTCAAATCTGACCTCACAGGATATTGATGATTAGGCACTAGATAGGAATTTTATGCACAGCCATTCTTGCATCTATTGATTACTCAAATGTACATGAGATGGCATTACTATCTGAAGAGTTTGCAACTGTTTCAATATAGAATGTTATACCAAATTGAAAATGTTTCATGCAAGTTTTAGACTAGATATATCATAATATTAATACATATATGTTAAACCACTAACATCACATGATCACCATCTCATGCTAGCACATAACTGCTAGTAAACAAGCAAAAACTCTCCATATCGTAGTGCCACCTTGTGCTAACCAGAGTAATCAATGGATGCCTAATAGGATAATGGTGGCTATGGTTGTTAAAGAGCTAAAGTCACCAAAATGCATGGGTGCTGAATTGAGTTCAGACCCATATGACTATATAAGCTATTGAGCTTAGATTGAAAATGTGTTTTCAATTTCATTCTCATAGTTTTGTAGTGAAGTAGCGATAAAAAGTGGCTGCTGGAGGGTTGCATTAGATCCTAAAATCTAGATGCAGTGCTCTCAGATCAAGGCTCTTCACTGATGAAGGCCACAAGCCAGAAACTAGTCTTGGGATATTGGATGAGTAGGCATTAGATAGGGATTTTATGCACAAGCCTTCTGGAATCCATTGATTACTCTGGTTAGCACAAGGTGGCACTATTTTATGGAGAGTTTTTGCCTGTTTAATACATATATGTCAAGTTATTATTATTTTTATTTTTATTATAGAACAAATATACATTTTGTAGCAAGTTTAAAACCTATTTTTATTAAACTGATTTTAAAAATATATATTTCTCTATTCTTAATTCTATACATCATTCAAATTAGTTATATTTATATCTTGGAGTATTTCTATCATCAGTTGGTTAAAGCACTACTTAAAATTCAATACTCAAGAATCTAAGAGTCAAGGCTCGATTCCCATGGTAGTGTTGTCACTGATGCAGTCAGCAACACCTAAAGAAGAAGAGAGAATAATACCCTCAAAATGTTTGTTGTACTATCCTGTACTAATAGTTGATTGTATTTGAAATATTTAAATAAAGTTAAATTTTTCTAAAGGCATTCAATACTCATATTAGATGATGGAAATCATCACAAACCTTCAAGAAATTGCTGTTCTAATTACATTATGCAATGTGCAGTAATTAAAGATTAAGTTTCAAATTAGTGTATTTATAATTAATGTTACCATTCTACAAAAGTTACCATTATGGTAATAGTAGTTTGTTATGAAATGATTGTGTGATAATCATGGCTCTATAATTTAGATTAAAGGTGATGACCATTGGTATCAACTATATATAGAAGCCATTATCATTAGATTACTCCTAGAGTGACCAATACTGAGATTCTGTAATAATTTAACTTTCGTGATGTTTTTTATTACAGCACTTTATGTAGTCAGTCTTTCTATAGCTATAACACCAGAATTTCAAACCATTATAATATATTAATACAAAAAAAAAACACCGCCTGACTTTATCAGTCAATTTATGCGTCTAATGACAGTTCTCAACCTACTCTAGGTTAAAGACTATAATTCTAAGCAATGACATTAGATATCTACATGATTCACCCCTATATACATAGATATATTAATGTGGGGGTTCGAACTCAGACTTTCACACAACACACCACTCTCAGTGCCATCTCATAATGCTGATGCACCAGTAATCTAGACCAACTGATGATTGCTCGTTTAGCGTGAAATACATGTGTTGGTGATTATTTATCTTTTCAACATGTGTGTGATCAGGTGCATCAGCAATATGAGATGGCTCTGAGAGTGGTGTGTTGTGCAAAAGTCTGAGTTCGAAACCCCACATATATTACATATATAAATGCGGTTTTAAGTCTGTACAATGTATTAAGAGATATATTAATGTATATTTGATATCTAAATACTTACTGACACAGATAAAAGCAGAAGAGAATCTTGAGGTATAGAATTTATAATGCAATACAATGTAATATCTAGTAAGTCACTTTAGTGTAGGTAAAGAAACTGTTTTTTTAGATATATATTCTTGAGCAGACTTTTTGTCCATTCACTAAAGCCATATATGATATATAAACAATTATATTTTTGTTAAGATTTTCTAGAAATACATAATTAAACACATAAACTCTCACATATATTCAGGTAGGCATTTGTGTAGTTGCTTGTTTTTTTCTCTAAAGTTACACTCTCTCTACCAGGCAAGACTACATTGTTAAATATGTTAGTTTTCCCCAGGCTCAGCTACTTTCTACCCATAATAAAGCCTACCAAGTCTTTCAAGACCTCATTGAACTCTCTTTGCTCTAAGCTATTTTGGAAGACAAAGGTAGTTGCTATAAGCATAATGAAAGCACATATGCCAAGAGAACTAAACAGGCTTGGTCTACACATAGTGTCCATGTTGTACTTACAGAAGGCAATTGTGATTGTTAGATTGACTCACCTTAAATAATTTAACCTGACTTCAATGCTGCCTGTAACTGCCACTGACACCCCTCATCTTTCATGTAGCAAATGGTTAACTGACCTATTGGACTATGTGACTTCCACTACAAATTTGAGAAATCCTGTTCTAGAAAGAAAGACCACTTACTGGGAGACATACAAACTGAAACATCCAGATCTACTGCCACTGCATAATGCTCTAGGACTAACTAATATGCTACTAATAAAGAAATCAAAAAATTGGTTCCTATAACCCAAATTCATAGACTTTTTGCTGAAATGCAACCTCTCCTCTCTACCAATAAACCACCTTCTTGTGTGGCAAAGAGGTGTCAACAATCTCAACCCCCAGTGTCATCTGTGTTCTTTGACAGATGAAACCATCACTCATATCATCCATGATGTCCAGCTCTTGGTCCAGTTAGGATGTTCATCAATGAAAATGTCTCCTGTGATCACAGGGATGTCCTATTTATACAAAATGCCATAAAGTCAGGTATTTTTGCAAAAATCAGACTATCTGTGTTTTTTTTCTTTTGCAATCTGGCTTGTGAGATGTAAATACATTTTCAGTGACTCAAATCTAAATATATTGGAATACTTCATAAAGCTTTTAAAAGGGTTTTGCCTCAGAGATCGCATGTTAGCCCCCAAATGGCTACATACGGAATCCTGGACATTGGTGAATTAATTTTACAGGACTGAATTTTCCATAGACTTTAACTGAAATACCAAACTCTCCAGTAGATTAGAGACCCCTAGCTTCACAGTTTTAAGACAATCAGGTTTTTTGTAATTTTTTTGTATCTAAAGTTCTAATAAATATATTTAAAAAAAAAAATAGTTGATTAATTACTTCTTTTTTTAAGAAATTAAGCTTTGGAATAGACAGGGGGATTTGATGAATAATATAATTGTAATCTTTTGGAATAACATATTACTTACTAATTAAGTAGCTTTAAACAAAAAAAATATTTATAGTTTGTAATCAAGGTTAATAAATGTGGTACAATCCATGTTTCAGTTTTCCACGTGTGAGTTTGCATACATAATATAACTTTTATATTATTTTCTCTTTGTAAACATTTATTGATATAGATAAATAATAGTTAGCACATCTTTCATAAAGGACATCAGATTGGATTTTTGTTTTGGCATTTCTGGCACCCAAAATTTTATGACATCCCAAGCAATAAAGCAATTTATTTACCCCCATGATTTGGGGTAGAGGCAGAGAGTCAGACCCTGGAACTAAAATAAATCCCAGTTCCGATGTTTCTGGCACTTGGATTTCTTATGAATTCACAAACAATAAAACCATGCAATAATTTATTTAATGTTTTATCAAAAAAAAATATTTAACTACTTCTTACTTACATAAGACTACATTTTCATCTGACTTTAACATTTGGTGTTATGTATAAATAAAAGCCGAAGAGTGTTTTCCAAATTAATTCACTCAGTTCATGACCACATTTTGTTTTTTATCAATTTTATTCATAAAAACAACTTTCATAGTGAACAAAGTTGCAATCACTCATTTTCAGCCAGTCATGATTCAGTTTATTTTTAATCAATTCTGTTGATGCGAATAATTTTCATAAAGAACAAAACTACATTCCCCTATAAATGATGAACATCTATAAAATGAATGTTAAACACTATTATGGTTTTATTCTGGATTAGTCATGTCAATATTAGACAAATGTCAAATGTGTTCTTACACAATATAAACATGAAGCAAAGTTGTTGTTTTTTTTAGTTTGACTCACTGAATTTTGAATTATCTTTTTTTTTTCTGAATACTAATGCAAATTGTTTTTTGATTACATTATTACTTTACAAACATCCACGTTTACTTTTTATTTTTATATTTGGGTCTTACATGCATCATGTTTGGTGTATATTTTAGGTTGGCTATCCCTGGCATATAGGAATTTTCAAAATAATTTGAGATACTACTTACTTAGCTTAGATTTTGAAGAAAACCAGCCCTTTCATTAAAATATTAAACATTGTTTGTGTATAATTGATTATTTTGTTTTAGTTTTTTTTTTATATTTCTTTTAGTTAGTTTAATTTGGTATGATTCTCTATATATAGTGCAGGACATTAAACACTTGTAATTAAACTATAGTAATTTGCTATCAATATGATACTAAATGAATGATGAAGACA
>JAQFVV010008704.1:0-24434 GCA_028023455.1 Epiperipatus broadwayi | reverse complement strand
GGAATGCACTGATAATAAAAAAATTGAAATATATATATATGAATATAATTGCAAAGAAATCAATTCATACATCATTGACGAAAGCCAACAGCTAGAAACCGGTCTGGGGATAGGGATATTTGGAAAAGCTTGTTAAAAGCTATGCAGGCTCATTATATAATATTTGTAGTACAAGCTTATTAAATTAAGTCACATGATATATGACTTGATTTCTTTGCAGTTAGAGTTTTGCTCTTGAGGCTTAGGTGAGTTTATACTGCTAAAGCTGTTAATGTATAGTGTATCTGACCTTAGTTAAGTCCCAATGGCTGTTTAAGTTAGTTGGATTTGAAGACATATAAATGTCTGAAAATTTCAGATTCTCTATTTAATAATTAACTATTAGATAAACGCTGGACTTAAGCTGCTACTTTTAGATCTAATGTCTGAATATCCTACTGCCTCACTGACGAAAGCCAACAGCTAGAAACCGTTATGGAAATAGGGATATTTGGAAAAGCTTGTTAAGAACTATTCAGGCTCATTATATAATATATGAATATATATTTTAGATTTGTCCTTGCATACATATGCTTGTTCTTAATATTAGCATCTCTACAACATTCTTAAATGAGCTTTACTATTTAGTCCATATTGGTGTGGTCCAGTTAAAACAATGGTAATGCTAATACTAGCACCAGTCTCATATATATACAGACATAATCGAAATTTATACTCACATCTTTTACCCACCTATAGTTAATAAGTTTTTATATTTAAATCACTTCCCAACAAACAAGGCTTAAACAATCAATATATAGTCAATAATTTGTTGTCAAGGCAACTTTATTAGATAAAAGACGAATTCCTTTTTATATCTGATCTACATTTTTAAGGCAACTTTATTAGATAAAAGACGAATTCCTTTTTATATCTGATCTACATTTTTAAAGCAGATAATAAGTGAATACATGATTGAAACAGAGTAAATTTGCCTAGAAGTTTTAAATAAGCCCCATTCAATAGGTAGATTTAATCTCAATCTTTTTCAAATCATGAAAATTCTATTTAAAGATTTTAAGATGGAATCCATCTTTTTTTTCTTTATTGAGTTTGCCTTGACAACAGATTGCTGAGATTTAATTGGTTGAATAAGCTTTGACTGTATGGAAAGCAGTTAGTTATAGACATTTAATGGGTGATTATATCTAAAGTACTGAAATAATTTTTTTGAAAGGTTGTAAAAATAATTAATTATTACTCTACCTTGAAATAATACTAACCATGTAGAGAATAGCTATCCAGTTTATATTCTATGCTGAAATTGATTGTGTTCAGTGTATTATATTTTCAGAGCTTAAGTTATATGTTTAATAGACTTGATTTATCTATGGTCTTAATTAAAGAAAAGGAGGAATGAACTTTCTTTAATGTAACTAACATATAGCAAATCACGTTATCCCCTCAACTATCACATTTTATTAATAAAGTATCTAGCTATTTTCAGGAAGATAGTAAATGTTCCAGATTAATTTGAGTTGGTCAGATGTTGGCATGGGCTGGTTGATAGTGAATTATCTGTCACTTTAGCACTTGGATATTGCATAATTTTCTGTCTATAAATGTTTTACGGCTTAATGAATAAAACATGAATGCATTACAAAGAAAATTTTGTTAAGGATGTCCTACAAGAAAAATTGTTAAACCATTAAGCATCACATGATCACATTTCCTATACTAGCACATCAATTGTTGATAAACAGAGCAAAACTCTCCATACAGTATTGCCACCTGTGCTAAACAGAGTAATCAATGGACGCCAGAAGGCTTGTGCATAAAATCCCTATCCAATGCCTACTCATCCAATATCCCCAGACTAGTTTCTGGCTTGTGGCCTTCGTCAGTGAGGAGCTTTGGATCTGAGAGCACTGCATCTAGATCTTAGGATCTAATGCAACCCTCTAGTATAGGAAATGTGATCATGTGATGCTTAATGGTTTAACACCAATCCTGCCTAATAGGATAGTGGTGGCTATGGTTGTAAAAGAGCCAAAGACACCAAAATGTATGGGTGCTGAACTGAGTTCAGACCCATATGACTATTTAAGCTATTGAACTTAGATTGAAGATATTTTTTGTATTTTCAATTTCATTCTCATAGTTTAGTAGTTAAGTAGAGATAAAAGGTGGTTGCTAGAGGGTTGCATTAGATCCTAAGATCTAGATGCAGTGCTCTCAGATCCAAAGCTCCTCACTGACGAAGGCCACAAGCCAGAAACTAGTCTGGGGATATTGGATGAGTAGGCATTGGATAGGGATTTTATGCACAAGCCTTCTGGCGTCCATTGATTACTCTGTTTAGCACAGGTGGCAATACTGTATGGAGAGTTTTGCTCTGTTTATCAACAATTGATGTGCTAGTATAGGAAATGTGATCATGTGATGCTTAATGGTATAACACCAATCCTGCCTAATAGGATAGTGGTGGCTAGGGTTGTAAAAGAGCCAAAGACACCAAAATGTATGGGTGCTGAACTGAGTTCAGACCCATATGACTATTTAAGCTATTGAGCTTAGATTGAAGATATTTTTTGTATTTTCAATTTCATTCTCATAGTTTAGTAGTTAAGTAGAGATAAAAGGTGGTTGCTAGAGGGTTGCATTAGATCCTAAGATCTAGATGCAGTGCTCTCAGATCCAAAGCTCCTCACTGACGAAGGCCACAAGCCAGAAACTAGTCTGGGGATATTGGATGAGTAGGCATTGGATAGGGATTTTATGCACAAGCCTTCTGGCGTCCATTGATTACTCTGTTTAGCACAGGTGGCAATACTGTATGGAGAGTTTTGCTCTGTTTATAAGAAAAATTGTATTAATTAGCGATAGCTTTTCTTTGAATTAAATTTTATTAGATTCTTGAAGATGATCTCATTTATGACATTTGAATTCCCATTCCTAGAGAGTCCGATTCTACTTCATATTCAACGATGCCCAGTTAAGGATAAAATATGTAGATTAGACGAACCAGAAGTATAAACTAATGAAATCCTACGAATTATGAAAATCGTAACTTCTAGTAATCCTTATATCTAAATTCTCATCTTACCAGCATACTTTAGAAATAGTTGCAATTTATTTATCTGACACCTACTGAACTATTGCAATATATACACACACACCTTATATCTATATACAGCTATTATGGATTACCTAAGGTTTAACTTTTCCGAGTGTGCTACATGATTACAAAATTCCAAATCAAACGAAAAATGCAAATGAAATTAAATCACAGGGGTGAAATTGAACAAGCCAAAATGCTTCAACAGTTGTAGTTTTGCTCCTGTGTTTCACATTGTTCTGAGTTACTGTCTATTTAAGATCTTAGCCGAAGATGAAATTTTATTTCCATTTTTCATATGCTTGATTTGAAGTTTTGTAATCCTGTAAAATTTAAACCTTATTAATTTTCATTATAGCATTATATTTATTCTAATATGTAAACCAAATAAAATATTCATTTATAGATTAATTAATTTTTATGATAATAGAAAATAAAGTTTTAATGGTTATAATAAATATTAATAATCATTATAAAATTCAGAAGTACTTTCAGTTATTTGCATAACCATTTTATTTGGTTATGCAAATAACTTTATAATGATTATTAATAATATTTATTATTATTGCTGGTAATACTTTATTGTTTTGTTATTATTATCCTAATATATGTTGGGGTTTTTTTTCTCTTTTATTAGAAAACGGAAGAAGGATGGAGAGAAGTGTTATTGGATATTGATAATGAATCAAATTCCTCAAATCATTTCTGCTATGTATTATCTAAAACTGTAACACCGGTTTCACAGTTATTTTCATCTGTGAGTGACCTTTCAATGCAACATAGTAAGGTCAAAATAATTTATTTTGTGATATATATATATTGTAACAATTATTTATAAATTGCCATTTGTAACAATATTTTATAAATTAATATAAATATGTATTATTTAGATATTTGAAATTATTAAATTAATATAAAAGATATGTATTTGTAACTATAATAAATATTTAGATAGGGGAAATTATTAATTATTAGATATGTGCCTATCCAATCTGTACCATTTGTAACTATATTAATTCATCATAGCATAGATAAAGAAATTACAGAATCACTGTGCCACTTGAAAATATCAGCATTAAAGATTCTTGGTATTTATTTATATATTGGGGCAGTCATCTGAACAATAAAACATACTGGACATTGTCATCTAATAAAAATAATATTAACTATAGCAACTGAATAAAAGTACCCACTGTGAGATTCCTGGAGTGCCTTATGCTTATCTCCAATACTAGGTTCTTCTAACAAAGAATCCTACCTATCCTTCTTTCCAAATATATAAGACCATTCATGATCATATGCACACACGGGTGCTATTCATGACAACTTATAAAAAAATATATTTTATAAAACTAATATTATGAAGTTGGAAAGGGATGGTATCACTCTTTATTCAGTTTAGCTAAGTACATGTGTTTTCCCATGAGCGCCACTAGATTGTTTTCAATCTAGATAAGTATGATTTATAGTGTACTTGAGTTCAAACTCATTCAGTACATATTTATTACACATGACTTGGATGACTATTGAACAAAAATGACATTTTTACATTTTATCTATATTGATAAAATTACAGGATCCCAATATTACCAATGTTTATACTACAGATCAAAGATTCTTATAGACATTGCTAGCTCATTAGCGTATATTGATGAACAGACATGTATAATTCTATTAATGGCTTCCAAACAAGCATGTGAAGACCATTATTGATATTGATGGCCATTTAACTAAATTATTTATCACAATAAAGGTAATAATGATGATGATGATAATAATATCATAATAATGATTATAATAGTGATATCATAACAATGATTATAATAGTGATGATGATACCAGCCATGGCTTATCAATAAACTCACAACAATAAATTCGTCTTTATAAAATTATAGGCATCTATTAAAATTATCATATTTCATACTGGGATTTAATAATACTAATGGTGATGATTGATCATCATGAATCTCTTTGCATAATATTCAATTTTATATAAACCCCTATTTACTAAAACGTATTCATTACGCTAAACATTAAATTTAATGATTATAATTTATTAATGATGATTGATGGCGATTATAACTTTTATATAGTATTATTTGAAACGTTTTTTTAACCAATAACATGATATCCATCTTTGATGAGTATGATCTAAATTCATGAACACAACACAATTTTAGCTTTCTATGTTGAACTATTATTATCAAAATTTGTTTATTCTAAAGCATAATCCTTAAATACCCAAATATCAACATTCTAGTTTACCTATTATTTTGCGGACGCTTAATATTTGCAAGTGATTGCTCAATATATACGAATGGTAATATTTAATAACTGCGAGCAATGATGCTGAATTAAAATGATAGAATTAAGACAAAAAAAAAATAAAACAAAACACAATATTCTTAATAATTACTCGGAAACCAATTAAGATATATAATTATATTTTATTAACACTACTACTCTTTCTTTCCTTCTTTAAAGTCAAATCGACAATTAAATAAATGGTTTATTAATATAAAAATTTATATAAAATTAATAAAAAAAATTTATATAAGTATAAGCAAATAAACTTAATATATAGGTTTGTCACTTCTTGATATCTCAAAATAAGCTGACTTAAATCAATATTAAAAATAATACATATTCTATAAATGCTTATTTAAGACTTTTCTTACTCATCATATCATAAAATAAATTTCAGGTGAAACTTGTATGTGTTATTTCACTTCCATTCAAATGTAATGCCCTACTTTTTAATTTACCATTTTAAACTAATCATATATAACCTATTCTTTGATGTGTTTGGGTAAGCAGTTACACATTCACGCATTCGGTAATGTTAACATATATGTTTAAAATGTATACCCAAAAATCACATATATAAAAATATCTTTTTCTTTTGCAACCTTATAGCGAAATAAAACAAAATACATATATTAATTTTTAATATGCAACAAGATAAAATAAAAATAAAAAACATTATAAATGCATATATCTATAGGTTGCTCATTATCATTAACAACTGAAGAACAATTAAAAAAAAAAACATTTCAACATTACAATATATAATAAAAAAATAATGAAAAATTTAAGTTTAAAGATTTAAACTATGTTTGTGCTATGTTGTGAGATATTGCAAATAACTATAGATAAACAAGTCTTTAATGTTTCTGTATCAAAAAAGAAAATTGCTTTGACCAGTAAATTAAGGTTTACTTTTAATAAGTAAAAGAATAAAATCGGTTAAAGAAAGTTCATATTTACCCGTCTACTCTTTACTTCTTATTAATGTCCTGAATTTGAATTTTAGACGGCTTTTCTTTGCTCACCAACAACAAAAAAAAAAAAGAAAGTTATTGCAGATACTTTTAAGATAATGCTGAATCAATTAACTTTCTTGTTTCCTCAATTCCATTATTATTCACTGTTGATTGGCTTCCTTCTACCATTTAAAAAAAAAGTTATTATAAGTACTTTGAATAAGTAGGTACCGGTGGATTTGCTTGGTTCTCTTCTTTAAAAAAAAATAATTGCTGTCGACACTTTAGATGATTGAGGTAAATCAACAAAAATTTGATTTATGGCTTCAAACTTGGTTCTTCATAGCTGTTTTAAATTTTCTTTTCCTCCTATTTCCCCTTCTCCATTGGTTCGAAGGCAGTGAGCTTTTAATAAGACATGAACTAGGAACAAAGCATTCCATATAGCTTGTGTGGTTGGCTTCAAAATTTATCATTTTGTTGGTTATTACTGGATACATGATTTCATAGACAGATCAGCGATTTTGACTCTTTCTGTATTAATCAGGAAGCAGAAAAAGATGGTTTAGCAATGCAGAGGCATATTCTTATGCATAACCAAATATGTTAATATCATTTTTATAATTATTACTAACTTATAATAAATTCAATCTTGTTCCATTTCTCTCCTATTCTTTAATATTGCTGGAAATTGCTTTATATCAACGCACATTTCATTTGCTCTTTTTTTTTTTTTTAACTTTCAAAGAGTGAGAGAAAAAAAAAATTAAAGCGTTCACTCTCTTTTAAAAACAAAATCCCCGCTTACATTTCTGCTTAAGAATAATAACAAGGAAGGACCAACTGAGTTGAGTCTCAAAATAATAATAATAATTTAACTGATCATCTCTCTAAACAAATTTATCATTAACTGATCATCTCTTTAAAAAAATTTCAGACTGACTGATTAAAAAAATTGTTTTAATCATTTATATCGCGAAAAACATCTGGAAATCTTTATCTTAAAAAAAAAATCAAAGCTTCACAAGTTTGACGGTCACAATCAATGACGACTTGTAATTGATCGTTATCTACATCAAAGCACCTCTTTTGTAAAAATAATTTTAAGATACAGATAACAACAAAGCTGGCCATCTATAACCATCAGAAATAAGTGTAAAAGCATCTTTGTGTTTGTACAGATCTATTCATTGTTTCACACGTGTACAATTTTTATCTCCTAATCTAACAATTTTATTTTACACCTTTCTGATTTACTCTCTTTTAACAAAATGAAAATTAAATAAATTTAACACATATTATTTAATAATAAAAAATATTATATAATAAATCACAAAAAAAAAAGAACTGCTTATTCATAATAATAAATCTATACATATAAATCTCTGTATGTATAAAAGAATAAAAAAAAAATTTTTTTTTTTTTTTAAATAATTGAATACTATATGTATATGTACATTTTGCCTCACCCCCAAACAAAAAAAAAAAATTTTGAATATAAAAAAATTGCTTAGGTCAGTCATGAGTGCTATTGGTTTTAGGCTACGTACATTTTATGTGCCTTTTACTCCTTCTGATGATTCTAGTACAAATGCATTTTCCCCTTTTCTTTCCTTTAGCATGAATGGCCCTTCATATATATTATAGAACTTTTTGAATGTTTGCTTCTGCGGGTCGCTATTTTGCATTTGCTGATCGGAATTATTCCCAGGCCTACCTACGTTTGGTTTGCTAGGTTTCATGGGATAGTGTCGGCCTAATTGGTTGTTTATAATCCTAATGGTGGAGATCTTATAACTATATCTCTCCTCCATCCTAGAATAACCTTTCATTTTCCTTTCTGCAACTCCCAGGGCATCCAATAGGTCTACCACTCTCATTGGGGAGTGCACCTCTTCTATTACCATATATATATTCCCAGGCATTCCTATGTTTGGTTTGCCAGGTTTTGTGGGAAACTGTCTGCCTAACTGGTTTGTTCCCATTCTCATATCGGAGACTTTATAGCCATAGCTCTCCTCCTCTCTATGATAACTTTCAGCTATCCTTTTGGTAGCTCCCAATGTCTCAAACTTGTCTGCTACATTTACTGGGGCATATACGTCAGCAGCTATCTTTAATTCTAAGAAACTAGCTTTACTTTCCTGAGGTCAATTTGTTCCTGTACAGTGGCCACCTTTATTTCTAGGTTATGTATCTCACTGTATATATCCTCTTTGGGATTACATTGTTCTTGAACAGCAGCTACCTCATCATTTTCATATAGCTTGTCTACAGTCACATAACTCTCTGGCACTATTTCTTGTTCTGGACTGGTCATCTTATTATCAGTTTCTTTGCCTAAATCAGTTACTTGATCATTCATTTCTGGTGATGGTTGATCCATCTTATTGTCAAGTCCCTGAGACAGTCCTTTGATAGACTCATGCATTTTTTGGAAGTGATGATCCAACATCTGGTTCATTTGGTTTATGCCCTCTTTCATCTCCTTCATCTCTTGTGATTGTTGATCAAATTTATTATCCAATTTCTGATTCATTTCTTTAAACTGTAACATCATTATTTGTAACCACTCTGGTTGGCTTTGCCTTACTACCTCCTCCTTTCCTTCAATTACATATTCTTTATCCCCTTCCATATTATTTTTTTTTTTTTTTTTACGTATTTATAAACTTATATTACTGATTGCTTTTCAGCTTTAGTATATTCTGATTTATTCTGTTCCGATTTATTGTTCTGCTCCCTGATTTCCTATACATCCAGAGTCAAACACCTTTATCTATCCTCATATACCTTAAAATTTTCAACCACTCTTTCTCAGCCATAATTCTCCCCATCAATCTATCTATATCTTAAGTGCTTTAATTTACTTAACCTCCATCATCACTCTTTTTCCTTTACCTATATATGATTGATAAAGTATGAGGTCATAGTACTATTTAAAACATTTATTTAAGAAAAAGCTATCTCTGTCTTGGTGTGTCCTTTTTATGCCATCATTTATCTAGTTTTTCATGCTTTTATAAAGCTTAACTCTCTCTATGCCCTTTTTAATACACTAAGCAAAAAAGAAAAATTACTTATATAACATATGTGCTAGATTTATAACAGAGTTCATGTCTCAAGTCATTTATATACTCATCTATCCTTCTAGAGATCTGACAGATATTGACAGCCAAAAGAATGATTAGCAATTCACAATCATGAGATAGACAAAAGAATTCAATCACTGCACTTAAAGCACACAATGCTCCATGAACACTCAGATGATCACCCCAATTCAATCACTCTAAGCTACTACAACCCATAATAGTTTATTGCAAACATTGTTGCATTGCCCTGCTTACTTCCAAGTCTTAGGGGCTTTAATTCGTCAAATACTGCCTTGCTTATTTTTAAAGTCTTAGAGGCAACAATTATATATCAGTAAAACAAAATACTGCCTTGCTCTCTCTGGAGTCTTAGAGGCGAAATATTATGTATCAGAAAAATTATGCCTTGCTCTCTCTGGAGTCTTAGAGGCGAAATCATGGCAGGCCTACTGTTAACTGCTTCATGATAAAACAACTGATATTATAATCTGGGTTGGAGCAGTGAATGAGATAAATCAATCACCAGTGGCATGAATACATCACACTCTCAAGGCAATGACAAAAATTCTCCATCCATTATCACAACCGTAACACAACCAACCAAACTCCAACAATCAAATATCCAATCCAACCTCCAAAATCATAAATTTTCTATAACACAAACTTTTCAAATATGAACAAAATTATTATTCCACACTTCAAGGCTATTAATATTTCTATGCTTATTTAATTGATAAGCAAAATATATAAAAAAAAACAGTGTTATTAACTTTAACACATTATAAGTTGTGATATCATTATATTTTAAAAATTGAAACTAAGCTCTATAATGACTGTATTCATTTATCATCATCAAAAATGCAATAACAGTAATCATCATCATCTAAACATCAGGCCAAAATATTTGTATGCACTAATAATAAAAAAAAAATTGCACAGTAAAAAAATTATTCTTTTTTTTTTTTTTTTTTTTGAACTATACATCTGTCATCATTATATACTGCCATCTCTCATGTATGTGGGGTATTTCAAGCCATTATTTGGCTTATTTCGAGCCCTAGTTGGTGCGCCATTTGTAACAATTATTTATAAATTGCCATTTGTAACAATATTTTATAAATTAATATAAATATGTATTATTTAGATATTTGAAATTATTAAATTAATATAAAAGATATGTATTTGTAACTATAATAAATATTTAGATAGGGGAAATTATTAATTATTAGATATGTGCCTATTCAATCTGTACCATTTGTAACTATATTAATTCATCATAGCATAGATAAAGAAATTACAGAATCACTGTGCCACTTGAAAATATCAGCATTAAAGATTCTTGGTATTTATTTATATATTGGGGCAGTCATCTGAACAATAAAACATACTGGACATTGTCATCTAATAAAAATAATATTAACTATAGCAATTGAATAAAAGTACCCACTGTGAGATTCCTGGAGTGCCTTATGCTTATCTCCAATACTAGGTTCTTCTAACAAAGAATCCTACCTATCCTTCTTTCCAAATATATAAGACCATTCATGGTCATATGCACACACGGGTGCTATTCATGACAACTTATAAAAAAATATATTTTATAAAACTAATATTATGAAGTTGGAAAGGGATGGTATCACTCTTTATTCAGTTTAGCTAAGTACATGTGTTTTCCCATGAGCGCCACTAGATTGTTTTCAATCTAGATAAGTATGATTTATAGTGTACTTGAGTTCAAACTCATTCAGTACATATTTATTACACATGACTTGGATGACTATTGAACAAAAATGACATTTTTACATTTTATCTATATTGATAAAATTACAGGATCCCAATATTACCAATGTTTATACTACAGATCAAAGATTCTTATAGACATTGCTAGCTCATTAGCGTATATTGATGAACAGACATGTATAATTCTATTAATGGCTTCCAAACAAGCATGTGAAGACCATTATTGATATTGATGGCCATTTAACTAAATTATTTATCACAATAAAGGTAATAATGATGATGATGATAATAATATCATAATAATGATTATAATAGTGATATCATAACAATGATTATAATAGTGATGATGATACCAGCCATGGCTTATTAATAAACTCACAACAATAAATTCGTCTTTATAAAATTATAGGCATCTATTAAAATTATCATATTTCATACTAGGATTTAATAATACTAATGGTGATGATTGATCACCATGAATCTCTTTGCATAATATTCAATTTTATATAAACCCCTATTTACTAAAACGTATTCATTACGCTAAACATTAAATTTAATGATTATAATTTATTAATGATGATTGATGGCGATTATAACTTTTATATAGTATTATTTGAAACGTTTTTTTAACCAATAACATGATATCCATCTTTGATGAGTATGATCTAAATTCATGAACACAACACAATTTTAGCTTTCTATGTTGAACTATTATTATCAAAATTTGTTTATTCTAAAGCATAATCCTTAAATACCCAAATATCAACATTCTAGTTTACCTATTATTTTGCGGACGCTTAATATTTGCAAGTGATTGCTCAATATATACGAATGGTAATATTTAATAACTGCGAGCAATGATGCTGAATTAAAATGATAGAATTAAGACAAAAAAAAAATAAAACAAAACACAATATTCTTAATAATTACTCGGAAACCAATTAAGATATATAATTATATTTTATTAACACTACTACTCTTTCTTTCCTTCTTTAAAGTCAAATCGACAGTTAAATAAATGGTTTATTAATATAAAAATTTATATAAAATTAATAAAAAAAATTTATATAAGTATAAGCAAATAAACTTAATATATAGGTTTGTCATCTTTTCTTGATATCTCAAAATAAGCTGACTTAAATCAATATTAAAAATAATACATATTCTATAAATGCTTATTTAAGACTTTTCTTACTCATCATATCATAAAATAAATTTCAGGTGAAACTTGTATGTGTTATTTCACTTCCATTCAAATGTAATGCCCTACTTTTTAATTTACCATTTTAAACTAATCATATATAACCTATTCTTTGATGTGTTTGGGTAAGCAGTTACACATTCACGCATTCGGTAATGTTAACATATATGTTTAAAATGTATACCCAAAAATCACATATATAAAAATATCTTTTTCTTTTGCAACCTTATAGCGAAATAAAACAAAATACATATATTAATTTTTAATATGCAACAAGATAAAATAAAAATAAAAAACATTATAAATGCATATATCTATAGGTTGCTCATTATCATTAACAACTGAAGAACAATTAAAAAAAAAACATTTCAACATTACAATATATAATAAAAAAATAATGAAAAATTTAAGTTTAAAGATTTAAACTATGTTTGTGCTATGTTGTGAGATATTGCAAATAACTATAGATAAACAAGTCTTTAATGTTTCTGTATCAAAAAAAAGAAAATTGCTTTGACCAGTAAATTAAGGTTTACTTTTAATAAGTAAAAGAATAAAATCGGTTAAAGAAAGTTCATATTTACCCGTCTACTTTTTACTTCTTATTAATGTCCTGAATTTGAATTTTAGACTGCTTTTCTTTGCTCACCAACAACAAAAAAAAAAAAAGAAAATTATTGCAGATACTTTTAAGATAATGCTGAATCAATTAACTTTCTTGTTTCCTCAATTCCATTATTATTCACTGTTGATTGGCTTCCTTCTACCATTTAAAAAAAAAGTTATTATAAGTACTTTGAATAAGTAGGTACCGGTGGATTTGCTTGTTTCTCTTCTTTAAAAAAAAATAATTGCTGTCGACACTTTAGATGATTGAGGTAAATCAACAAAAATTTGATTTATGGCTTCAAACTTGGTTCTTCATAGCTGTTTTAAATTTTCTTTTCCTCCTATTTCCCCTTCTCCATTGGTTCGAAGGCAGTGAGCTTTTAATAAGACATGAACTAGGAACAAAACATTCCATATAGCTTGCGTGGTTGGCTTCAAAATTTATCATTTTGTTGGTTATTACTGGATACATGATTTCATAGACAGATCAGCGATTTTGACTCTTTCTGTATTAATCAGGAAGCAGAAAAAGATGGTTTAGCAATGCAGAGGCATATTCTTATGCATAACCAAATATGTTAATATCATTTTTATAATTATTACTAACTTATAATAAATTCAATCTTGTTCCATTTCTCTCCTATTCTTTAATATTGCTGGAAATTGCTTTATATCAACGCACATTTCATTTGCTCTTTTTTTTTTTTTAACTTTCAAAGAGTGAGAGAAAAAAAAAATTAAAGCGTTCACTCTCTTTTAAAAACAAAATCCCCGCTTACATTTCTGCTTAAGAATAATAACAAGGAAGGACCTACTGAGTTGAGTCTCAAAATAATAATAATAATTTAACTGATCATTTCTCTAAACAAATTTATCATTAACTGATCATCTCTTTAAAAAAATTTCAGACTGACTGATTAAAAAAATTGTTTTAATCATTTATATCGCGAAAAACATCTGGAAATCTTTATCTTAAAAAAAAAATCAAAGCTTCACAAGTTTGACGGTCACAATCAATGACGACTTATAATTGATCGTTATCTACATCAAAGCACCTCTTTTGTAAAAATAATTTTAAGATACAGATAACAACAAAGCTGGCCATCTATAACCATCAGAAATAAGTGTAAAAGCATCTTTGTGTTTGTACAGATCTATTCATTGTTTCACACGTGTACAATTTTTATCTCCTAATCTAACAATTTTATTTTACACCTTTCTGATTTACTCTCTCTTAACAAAATGAAAATTAAATAAATTTAACACATATTATTTAATAATAAAAAATATTATATAATAGATCACAAAAAAAAAGAACTGCTTATTCATAATAATAAATCTATACATATAAATCTCTGTATGTATAAAAGAATAAAAATTTTTTTTTTTTTTTTAAATAATTGAATACTATATGTATATGTACAATATATATTTAATATTTTCACGGTTATATGATGTAAATAAAGTTTTTTTGTGTTAAACTATGTACTATTTGGTTTATTAAATTCCCAACCTTTCGACAAAGATGAACGATATTTTGTCGAAACATCGGGAATTTAATAAACGAAATAATACATGGTTTAACATAAATAATGACTTTATTTATATATCATTTCAGCTAAATTTCACATTTTAATTGTACATTGCTGTCTAAATATATTAAGTATTTTATAATTGTGTATAAAATATATAAAATTATTAGAAAATTTGTTTTTATTAGTTTTTTAATGTTTTTATTTTCAGGATTTATTTTATATATATTCAAAAAAAGCTTTAGAAAATATCAACTATTTATGGGTTATATATCTTCTCTTAATTTTTTTTTAAATTATTATTATACTTTTTTCATAACCTTATTATTCTAATGTCCTGCATGTTTTATTGCAATAACAGTACGACAGGTTTAAAAATGTTCTATTGAACCTCCACTGTCATGTTAGCGCTAAGACATTGCATAATTTGCCAAGCTGTCATTCGATTGTAACTAGTGTTAAGTCAAACCAGAGAAATCTTGAATTCTCTTTTTAAAATATATGTGTTTATTTCCAAATTAGATTACTTTTTATTTTCAGTTTAATGTGCTTCAGTTTGTATTTTTTGGTGCTTCAATTTCTTTTAAAAGTCCTTAAATTTGTGGAAAAACTCAAGAAATGATATGCATTCTTTTTCAGAATAAAATTCATTGTTTTTTTTTTTTAGTAAGTCCATAAATAAATCATGTCTATTAAATATAGAATGCTGAGAATATAAACTTTTTCATAAACTGAATAAATTTAAATACGATACTGTGTAATTTGCAAACAGATTTTTAAAAAAAGTCATTTTTTTTTAATAAACTTTCAAACAATACCCCCTCTTGCATATTAATGTCAATTTATTGGTTGGTCAACAAAAGATTCCAAACTTTTATTTGACTCTCAACTTCTTAAACGGTAAGTAACATAAGCATTAACATTTCCAAAATGTTATTGGAGAGATAAATATGTTAGAAATAACGAGAAAAGATCGAAACGAAATGCATGGTTGAGGTAATGAACATGTTTTACTGTTATCATTGATTGAATTAAGAGACTGACATGGAGCTGGGCTGGATATATTGCTAGAAGACATGGTGATAGATGGACAGTTAAAATCTTAAACTCAATTCCAAGAAATTGTAAAAGACCTAGAAAGAGACCAGATGTGAGATGTGTGAATAAAATAAGGAAATTTGCTGGTATGATGTGGAGAAGAGAAGCTATGAGTCAGAGAAACTACGTTCATCATTATGTGATGTATCACTAAACATCACATGATCACCATCTCTTATACTAGCACATAACTGTTATTAAACAGGCAAAACTCTCCATACAGTATCTTGGTGCAGTGCTCTCAGATGGCACTACTGTATGGAGCGTTTTGCCTGTTTTATATGTGATGTATCAATAATCGTTGAAGATGATGATGATAAATATAAAGTTGGTTTATTTAACATTAGTATGAAAAAAATATGCATTATTTGCAAAATTGTTTTAAAAAAATTGTTCTTTGAAAATCCGCTTATGAATTATTGTAATACCATATTTGGACTTATTTGATCCATGAGCAAAGTTTTACTTGTATTTTTTAACGATTTTAAATTTAATTTATAACTTTGTGGTATAATGAATGTCAATTCAAAACATTCTTATAAATATTGCAATTCCAGATTCATTTTTTCTAATGTACCTGTAATTTATAAGTATCTTCCTATTGTTAATTATGATTATTTTTATTCCTAAATATTTAAAGCTATTTCTCAAATATAGAATCAGTTAAAGTTAAAAATGGTGTGGGACTAAGGCAAAGATGTCCTATGTCTCCTAATTTGTTTTTGTTGTATTTGAGTGAAATGGAAAGAGCAATAGAAAGATTATGAAGAGGGATAGAGATACCGTTAATAGATGGCAAGGGAATATATACTTTGTCAGGTTTTTTTTTTTTTTTTTGCAGATGATATCTTTTTATGTGCAGAAAGAAGAGAAGATATGGAAGTCATGCTGAAGACATGTGCAAGGATGAGTAGAGAGATGGGAATTAAATTTAGTGAAGAAAAATCAAATATAATGATGGTTAATACTGGGGAAAGAGAAGATGTAGAATTTTTATTGGGGGATATAAAGTGGGGTGAATAGATATAGTTATTTGGGAATTATCTTAAGTAATCAGAAAAATTGTTTGGATGAATGGGAGAAAAAATTGATAAATGAAGCAAAGAAAAGAAAGGATTGATAAAGAAATTAACTGTGTCTTCATATAATAAATATGATGTAGCTAGAATTATATGGAAAGGAGTTGCAATAGCAGGGTTAACATATGGTAATGATGCATTGGGTTAGTAAAGCGGTATTACATTACTTAGAAAAAGTACAATGGGAAGTAGGAAGACATGCAGTGGCTGCAGATGTATGGACAGCAAGGGAGGCAATTCAAGGAGAAATGGAATGGTCAAATTTTTATATGAGAGATGCGAAAAGTAAAATGAAAAGGTTTGGTAGATTGCAGTTTATGGACAATAAAAGAATAGCCAAAATAGTATTTAATTGGGTTATGAGTAAAGGGCAGGCAACAAGATGGGTGAGAAAGGTAATGCAGTATGCAAAAGATTTGGATAAAGAATTTATATCAATATATTTGTACAAAAGGTGGGGTGATTGTGTTAGGAGGATTGTTGAGTGTTATAGTGGTAAGGAATGGAATAAAAGAATAGATTCATTAATAAAGAATAAGGAGTTAGAGAGATGGAGAACTAGTATGGAGAGTAAAAAGAGTTTAAATATATGTAGAAGTAAACAGAACATTAGGTGTGAGTTAATATATGATAATAGCAAGGAAAGTAGGTTATTGTTTAAGGCTCGAACAGGATCTTTAGCAATAAGAGAATATATATGTAAATGGAAAAATATGGGTGATTTAGTCTGTAAATTGTGTAAGGAAGGAATAGAAAATGTTAGGCATTTATTAATTGAATGTAAATGTTTGAAAAACAGAAAGGGTTCAAATAATGAGGTTATGGAAGAATAAATATGAAAAAAGTGATTATACAGAAAGTAGGTTATTGGTTTTTATGCTGGGTTTGGGAAAAGGTAAGGGGGATTTAGATATAAAGGCTATAGAGTTGACAAAGATTACGTTGTGGAAATGGGATGGAGCAGAATATGTGAAAACTTAGAGTGGTGAATGGAAGGTAAAGTAGCTAACAGGTTTCTCTGGGCATAGTTGCTGAGAGATTCCTGACCTTTAAGGAGAAGTCACAGTGCATCACATCACATACTATATTAAGAGCTTATGTAAGTATAAGAATGGTGATCATATGATATATATAATTATGGAAAGTGAAGAAGCCATAATTATTTTTTTTTTACAGTTTTGCAATATAAATACCACATTACTCATATCTTTTATAGGCTTATTAGTAGTGATAATATTTAAGTTTGTCCACATTTCAAATCTTACAAATCCAAACAAATATCATTTAGTATAATTTTATTTTTCATAAGCACATTAATGCTCAGTAACCAGAAGAGTGTAACTCCTCCCCACCTTATCTGTAATAAATTGTATGATTGTTTACCGTCAATGTATTTATAATGATCGAACTAATTCATATTACATTTAGGCCTTTATCATCCAGCTAAAAATAGCTAGAAACTATCTACTGCCTACTTGGTTGGCTAACATGATTTGTTATAGGCTTGTTATATCAAAAAAAAGAAATCCGGTTTTTGCTTAGACAGCCACAATTAACCAGCAAAATATTCCAAGTTCTATTTGACTGTAACAAGTGCTTACATTAATGCTACTATTTTTTTCACATTTAAAACCAGAATAGTCAGACACCATGAGTATAGTTGCTGTCATAGAATATAAGTTGAAAAAATATTATGGAGTATGCTTTTTCTGTCTGGAAGTGATAGAGTATAACAAAAGAATAACTGTAGTATTAGAACATAATGGTTTTAATATTAAAAAAAGGTAGAAAAGTACTTATAATTTACTAAACTGTACTGGTTACATTTCACAACTAATCAAGACCAATGGTCAATTTACTAAACTGTACGGGTTACATTTCACAAATAATCAGGTCCCATGGTCAGAAAACCAATACTGTACTCGTACAATCAGTACATATGGTCATCTTAGCTTACATTATATAAAATTGTAAATATTTCATTGTTTTTGTTACTAACTTTAGTCTTTTTATACTTCTGTCAATTTAAATAATACCCCCCCCTCCCATAAAGACATTTCGCAGTTTTATTATAATAAAGCAAATTGCCAAGGTAGATGTAACTAACAAAAAAAAAAGTTGTTGATTCATATCAAAGTCAGCGTAGACATATATCTTCATGATATCTGTTCGCATAAATTCAATTTCTATGAAATATTTGCAAATATCAACTAAATCTAGCAACAATATTACATGACTTTTTTTTTTTGGATGATTCTACAGCCATCTAGTGTAAGCTTATTAATCAATGAACAGCAGATGATAAAATGATTGTGGCTCTAGAATTGAATGAAGGTAACCAATTAAACCTGTTCACGGTGTTTCATAATCTACAAAACAGAGTAGAACATTGAAGTTGATGTTTCGATACTTTTAAATTTTCATGTTCATATAGAACACTGCTTAATGAGCATTAAAGAAGTTATTCTTCAAATACGTCTGATTAGTTTTAGAGCAGTGGTAGAGTGATGGGTTTGAGAGCCAAAAGTTCCTGATTCTTCCAATGGTCAAATGATACTTTAAGCATTGAAACAAGTTATATTTTTATATCTACGTAAGTGTTCCAGTGATAAAATGGCCGGTTCTCGCTTCAATTTGCCCGAAGCATCATCTCTCATTCAACATGTGTTACATAGCAATGTAGTTTAGCTTTTCATCACAAATATTTTAAGGCATTAACTTATCTTGATCATCAATTATAATATGAAATGTGACAATGTGTTTCTTACCTTCATAGATTGTTTCCAATGCTCTCCCTGCTAGCATGAAATCTTGCAAACTACTAAAAGATATTTATGCACCTCATTTCTTCACTACTATACACAGTTTAGATTATTTTTAATAGCAGTTTTGTCCACTTTAAAACCAAAATTTAATGTTACCATATTCTATCTTGGGTTAATGTACAAAATGAAGTCACATTTTGTGTCATAACTCAAGATCTATATTCTATACTTTCCCCAGAGCACAATTTATAAAGTGTTAATTGTTATATAGAGAAATTACCAAATTTCCTTTTCAATATTGTTAGAAATATAGCATCAAACCTTTCTCCTAATTCATGCGGATTTGCTTCCACTGCAGTTTTCAGCTCATTATTCACCTTGGTCTTAGGATGTCCGAGTGTCTCTGTCTTGCATTCGTCCCACAATGGAATTCATATTCGACAATAGCACAAATTTTTGACTTAGCCATGGTTTCACAAAAGTTGCCTGAAAAAAAAAAAAAAAATTGAAAATAATCATATGCCAAAACATGCTTTTGAAAGAATGAGGATGTAATTTCACAATAACAAGAAAAAAGAAATATCAATTATCACTCTTAATACTTAAGGAAATAAAATATTTCATAATTTATAATCTTATGTATTTTGAGTTATTGGCTTGGTAACTTTTTAAAATGATTGACTAGATCATTATTTTCCATGTTTCCAATTACTTGAAGAGTTTGTATCTGATGATCATTAGTAGGAACGTGTTTTCCAGACTTTTTCTCTCAACGAGGATAGATTATAGTGAAATTGTTATGATATAGACAATCTTATTTAGCTATTTTCTTGATCGCAGAGTAATAAGCGATCTGTTTCAATAAACATTTTCGAAGCCAGATCCATTCCATGTTCTCTGAGAATGCTAATGATCCAATTCTTACAATATTTTCCATAAAATATTGGTCTTAAAATCTTGATCTTAATATTTTAATGGCTCTTCTAATGTAAATGTATTGTGCTTTTGAGAATTGTTCTTAAAAAGCAACGGAAAGATCATATTCCCTCTACATCTCTCCAAGAATTTTTATAATTACATCCATTTTATAGTCTTGTTCAAATTATAGTCTTTACTGCAATAAATAAAAGTACCATAGGTGTTCCAGTTAATATGTGTTTTTCATTGATAATTAGAAGAAAAAAGTTGTATAGAAATAACTTAATTAAACTTGCTTTTGATTGACAAACCAAGAAGATATGTAAAATTTTATTTGCTAATAATAATTATTATTTTAGATAGATGATAAAAGACAAGCACTTGAAGTAAGCCCGATGTCAGGAATAATAATTCAAGAAATTGCAAAACGTATTGAGAAACATGGTGGGTGTGCTTTAATAGCTGATTATGGACATAATGGAACAAAAGAAGACACTTTTCGGGTAAGAAATATATTGTGCTTTAAATAATGTTCCCTATTTTTTTTTTATTTTGCAACCTAATTCTTATGCCCTACATGTGTATTATAACACAGAAATATATTGATGAAATTATAGAGTCCACATTAGGTTTCAAGATATATAAATAATCGACAAGTGATGTATAAATGCAAATAAATATGCCAAATAGTAAAATACCCTCTATTGTTATCCACTAGTGGCATATAATAGTCAGTGAATCACATACTGGGGCATTATTTATATGATATTGAAGGGGTTTTTTTTCATCTCTAATGTATATATTCCTTGAACTATACAGTGGACTGCAATTTATATCAAGGTAAGAGTTTTAACTTGAATTCAGGCAGTAGTCAGGGCACACAGTAGCCGCTAATTACATAAATTAGAAATATATAAATTTAAATGTCTATTTATCTAATTTAGCATTGATATTGATTCATCAAAAAAAAATTATTTACATTAAAGCGAGAATTATTGATGTTATCAAAACCATGCACACAAACTTATCTCCGCGGTCTTATGCAGGTAATGTTTCTTGATTAACATCGGTCGTGAGCTTAATCATCGCTGAAACTTTGTAGTTTAATTTAAAAAAGATATGATTTTAATATCTTCAAAATGCTATTTCTCTAAGCAAAGCTCCAGTCAGTATTTAATATTTAATTAACAGAAGCCTTCTTTTTCATCATTAATATCCCAGACAGTTAACTTAAACATGGGCATGGATAATCTATATCCATAACTAAATATTAGACAAAGTAGGATGGCAATGGTTTTGGAAATTAATTTTACGTAACTCTAATTTTATTAAGTGAAATTATTTGATGCAGGTTCACATAGTTAATTATTTATACACAGACATGGATATTTTTTTGCAGTCTTCAAGCTCAAACAAGGATTACCAGTGTGTGTGCAACAATAAATGTATAATAATTATGAAAGAGAATATAAAAAAATTGTTCAAAAAGATTTTTAAAAAAGAAGGTTGACATAGAAAAAATTATCATGAAGAATGTGTTACGACATCAGCTATCATTAAGAAAACTTTACATAGAAAGCAAAAAGAAACATCAAAGGAAAAACTAATTACAGGTACTATAGTGTATTCATACATATCATGGATAATAAATCATCTAAAGAAAATCTGCAATCAATATAATATCAGTAACAACTTTCCAAAGCTATAGTACATTATGAGGAATCATAAATTTATTTAACGCACATTGATTACGTAAGTAATATTTACCAAGGCAATAAACCTCAAGCAATGTGCGCTTGAAAATGCGAAGGTGGGGACCTCTACAGCTCTTAACCACAAGCTTACGCTTGGGAAGAAAAGAGGGGAACCTTTCTTTACTTCAGTCTACTCAATGTGCGTTAAATAAATTTATAATTACAACTTTAAATTATGTAATAGATTTCTAACTATAAGATCTTTCCATTGACTCGTTGTAAATCGGAAGATTTCGCGAGTAATAATGTGTAATAGGAATTGTGGACTTAATCAGTGACGTATTGAATAGCTTCACGCTCTCAGATCTAATCGCTTCAGCTTCACCTATTTATATAGAAAGTAGGTTGAAGTAAAGAAGGGTTCCCCTCTTTTCTTCCAAAGCATAAGCTTGTGGTTAAGACCTGTAGAGGTCCCACCTTCGCATTTTCAAGCGTGCATTGCTTGAGGTTTATTGCCTTGGTAAATATTATGAGGAATCCTAACTTCTACAAATTCCAAGCTGGAAATGCTGAAAAACAAAAACTGTTTCTATGAAATATAACATGAATGTGGAAGAACATATATCAGTAAAACCAGCTAACCGATTGAAAAGTGACTAAAAGAAGAAAAAACAAATATACTTAATGTTCACCATGCATATATCAGTGAAAACGTTCGATTGGGAAAAGACAATAATATTGGACAGAGAGTGAAAAGTAAAAAAAAGAAAATTTGAAGATATTGTTCACATGATAATGGTAAATAACCCCATAAGTCAATCTAATATGATAATTCATAATGTTTGGAAACTACTAATAAACATTGTCCTTAAGAAATAGTGGAGAAATCAGCAGGATCCACGTAGATTAGTACTTAAAATTTCTATTCACTGTTGCTTTCGGCAGAATAGCCTAATTGGTTAGAATATCACCTTAAAGTCAATATTCACCAATCTAAAAATCTCTGGCTTGATTCCTGTTCTAGTATATCGCTGATTACGATTAGTAATAGCTGAAAAAGAGAAGACAAATATTCCCACTTGAAATGTTGTGTTATAAACTACTATGCACTATTATTAACAATTGAATACATTTAAAAAGTTTAAATAAAGTTTGAGTTTTTGTAAAGACTTTTAACAATTAATTCTAAATGATGGAAAATAGTCCAACATGTAATTACAAATCCACTAATTATTGCATTTTTATTTTTCATTAGTTCTAAGTGACATAAAATTAGTTTGCTGTCATAAATAACATGATTATTTACTTGGCTATGAACTTAGATCGGTCTGATGGATGAAGCCGTCTGTCTTGGTATCTAAAGTGGAGCCAGGACCTGTATATCCAGTTGATTGCACCATGATATTTAGCTAACAGTTTGGGTTAAAGATCACTTCGTCTGCATTGTAAATGATGTATGATGAAATCTGACCTATTACAATATATATCTAGTAATGTTATTGTTACTCACCTACATTCTGTATAGAAATTTTTTGATATTTCAAGCTGCACTATTTGAAGAAAAAAATCAATTAAGTTCTTGCTAGATATATATTTTTGTCAATCAAATCTGATCTCATCAGTAGCTTAGGTAATCAGTTGAGATTCCAGCTACCCAGTCTCTAATTAATATGCACACCAAGTTCAGCGTGATGCAAGTTTGGTGACTAACTATCATTGTTATATATTTATGTGGTGTTTAATTGATTAATTATGTATACATATTATAAATATATCACAGAATATTCTTGATTTAATACATAACTCGGGATTATTTGTAAGTAAACTCATAACGAATCATTTAATAAACTTGCAAAATATAATTTTGTTTTTCATTTATTAATGCCCATTCAAATTAGTAATATATTACGAATTATGAAACTAAAACGGTCAGTTTAAATTAGTAATATATTACAAATTATGAAACTAAAAACGGTCAGTTTAAAATATTAGTTAATGGAGATTTCACTATCTCCCTAGAAACAATCTGTTTAAGCATTGAATAATCAGTAGATACTAATTATTAGTACAAACTTCTATGACTCCTTTTTTTAGTAGCTAATCAGAGATAGGAAACAATTGGAATGTTTTATATCCATTGTATAGGTCATTTTTTTATTCTTAATACATTATTCAAGTTGATGACATAGAAGTTTTAAATACTTTATATGATTTTGAATTCAAGCTAACTTCTCTCATTAGGTTAGGAGTTATATATTTTAATGACCTTCCGTCCTCAATTATAATTTAACTACATATGCTTTTTTTATTTAAAAAAAAAATATTCTATATACCAAATACAAGTGA